>OZ007588.1:438558402-438785454 GCA_963931845.1 Maratus michaelseni
ATAAAAAAATGGTATTTACTTATTATCCGGGTGAAGTCAGATACAACTGCGCCAAGCATGGTGCCAATTATACTAATTACAGTAACTCTTTGACAACTATATAGTTTATTTATTTATTATAGTTTATAGTTTAGTTTTTTTATTATAATTTATAGTTTATTTTTATTATAGTTTATAGTTTATTTGTTTATTATAATTTATAGTTTATTTTTTATTATAATTTATAGTTTAATTTTTATTATACTTTATAGTTTATTTGTTTATTATAATTTATAGTTTATTTTTTATTATAGTTTATAGTTTTTTGTTATTTATTTATTATTGTTCATTTATAATAATTTATTTATTTATTTATTTCATATTATTTACCACTTTTAACTTCGTATTTAATAATGTTAAATTACTGTTTTGAACATGATTTGCAGCGATAAACAAGATTGGCAATTGACAACCATTTTTGAAGATCTATCTCCTGGCCCAAATAATACGCAAGTACCAAAATTATTAAAAATTGTTGTAAAACTGGTATAATTGTAACAATTGTAAATAATAAAATTGTACATAGTCGAAATTGTAGTATTGCATGCACTCTGCAATATTTTTTGGAGTAAATAAATATTTAAAATTACGTATTTAATTTTAATTCAGGTTTTCATTTGTGATTTATTTAAAAATAACAGTATTGAGCATTATTTTGTTAAGACAACAGTAACATTTGTTTTCTCCCCAAAAAAAAAAATCTAAGATATAATTGCAAAATTTCACTTAAATGTTTTACACCGATTTTCCTAATCAATTTCATTTCTCAACGAGACTTTTAAAGATGTGTGTATTTTAATTTATAAAACATGTGTCTCGATTTCCAATACGTGGATTTTAATTAGTTCTTTTCTATTCCACAGATTCGTTCTCGAAAAAATTGTGCTTGGCTAAAATTTTATTCGTATCTTCAATTTATTTTGGATAAAATAATTTAATCGAATTTCGTATTCAAATTTACTCTCTCTCGTGAAAAAAGGAAAAATTAAAAATTGTATGTTTATGATACTGAATGTGCTTGAATTTTTATTTGCTTGATGTTGGAATATTAAATCATTTATCGCAAGCTAAAAGTATTTTATTTTCTTTCAAAGTATTTCTCACGCATTAAAAAAAGTTCAGCCATGAATTAAACAATAATTTGTATCTAGACTCCTTAACAATGCAGAAACTGTAACCAAAAATGAAAACTCAGAAACTTATGAAAAATGTAGAATTTGTAAATTTTCATTTACACGAACTTTTTCTATTTAGCAATTTCCACTAATTTGGTCTTATTTCAAAATTTTATCTATCTCTATAAACAAATTAAAAAATAAATAAAAGTTGATAGAACATTCGAATTAATAGTTCAAAAATATTACAGATGGTTTTCATTGAGTTATTATTTTTTTTCTTTTAAAAATTCTACTCTTTTTAACACTTTTCAACATAGTTGAAAAGATTTTATAACTACGGTTTGTCTGGCCATGCTTCTAAATTTGGTAAATATACTCGGATTGCCCTGAAATTTTTACATGTTACTGTCGTTTACTATAGCAGGATCGCAATTGAAAATGAAATATGTAGTATTTATAGTTCGTTTACAGGGACAATCAAAAGTATTGTGTTAGATTACGGTCGATGAGAAAAAATCATTTCAAGGGCATTTTGATGATGTTGCACCATTTCAAACATAATGAAATTGATATGGATTTATGAAAACTGCTTTGTGTAGAATATGGGATGGAAAGCATTTATTATTCATTTACAGGGCCACAAAAGAATTCTGTTACATAATGGTATATAGGGGAAAATCTTTTGCAGTGTATTTTAATAATGTTACACTAATCGTATAATAAAATCACTAATTATCATTAAAATACAGATATAAATGCTTAAGTGATACAAACATAACCCAAAAAGGCTTATAAAAACCTTTTAATATAATGATCGACATGTTTCGAACGCAAAAGTGTTGAATCAACAATTTTGCGAGTCACATGTTTGTGCGTTTTTGCTATCGACTTGTTTGTGCGTTCGAAACATGTCGATCATCATATTAAGAGGTTTTTATAAGCCTTTTTGGGTTATGTTTTTTATCACTTAAGCATTTATAGCTGTATTTGAATGTTACACTATTTCAAACATAATGAAATTTATATGCATTACTGGGGTCCACTATAAGTTACTTACTGAAAAGCGTGGTGTACATTGCATTTATCCTTCATTTACAGGGAAACACAAAAGAATTCCGTTTCACTACTGCCTATGAGTGATAATTGCTGGAAGTGCGTTTTCAACTTTGGTTTTCGTTGTTAAGTTTAACTAATTTTTTTCATAGTACGTGGTGTGTATGAATTCTGTTGATCATGTACAGGGCTACACAAAGGAATTCTTAAGTATTACTGACTATGAGAGTGAATTGCTTAATGTTAGTTTTTAATTGTGATATGTATTTTCCTGGTGAGCTGTGTAAGACAGCTGTGTTCTTATTTAGTATTCTAATAGAAGTTTGTGAAATATAAATAAATTCATATACAGGGCTACACATAGAATACGTTGCCGTTTATGGTTGGTAATTGCTGGAAGTGCGTTTTAAGTTGTGCTCTGAATTTTTACCTGAATTAAATCTTAACATAATATGTAGTGTGAACAAAACACTTTAGATAATATATAGGGCTGTATAAAAGTATTCGAGTGCTTTTTCATCTATCAATGAACATTTTTAAAACTGAATTTTCCAACTGAACTAAATTTTAACATACAATGAAGTATATATTCAAATTTATAGATCATATTCCGTAGCTAAAATTGGAAGTACTGATCCGATGCTGCCAGTAGCTGTCACTGTCGTGCACGTGGAAGGAAGGAAGGTTTCATGCATGTATTCTTCGTATTTGCACATTTGATATTTGCACATTTGATATTTGCACATTTGATGTTTGCACATTCGTATTTTATATGAATATTGTATATAGCTACTCTATGTGTATTTCTTGTTTCTGAAACAGGATAAACAAAATGCACATAAGCTTTTATTTTTTTCTTCCAAAAAATAATCCTACACTGCAAAAAATAATTGTTGATTTTACAGTATAAAACTGGCACCCAGCTGCCAGTATTATACCGTAAAATTAACAGTATTAAACAGTAAAATAAGCAGTAATACGCTGCCGTGCAAGCAGTAATGCGTATTACTGCTTGCACG
Organism: Maratus michaelseni; assembly: GCA_963931845.1. Classification (NCBI taxonomy): domain Eukaryota; kingdom Metazoa; phylum Arthropoda; class Arachnida; order Araneae; family Salticidae; genus Maratus; species Maratus michaelseni. Next base: position 438,561,632 of record OZ007588.1, read on the forward strand.
GCAGCGTATTACTGCTTATTTTACTGTTTAATACTGTTAATTTTACGGTATAATACTGGCAGCTGGGTGCCAGTTTTATACTGTAAAATCAACAATTATTTTTTGCAGTGTATTTACACCAAAAACCTTAACTTAAAAATATACACTAGGTAGAAAGTTAATTAAAAGGCTTTTTTTTCTTTTTTCTATGTAAATTAATAATTTTAATACTCTTAAAGCACCACGCCATCTCTAAGGTAAAATTTTTCTATGCTGTCAATTTTTTTAGAAAAATAAATCTTCTTTCGCCTTATATCAGAAAATAAACTTTTGTTCAAAATCAATATTAACTACGAAAGACTAGTTTATAAATATAAAATAAACCTTTGTTATTGTGAGGCCAGGTGTCTTCTCTGAACGCATTTTTAAACATTATTATTCATTTAAAACTTTTACAAACATGGGCGCCAGGGGGTCGCAGTAGAGCAATTGCCATGCCATGGATTTTCAATTTTTATTTTCTCATAGTTTCGAAAAAAAAATAGTAATTTTTGTTAAAAGTTAAATTCAATCAGACAATACTAGATTAAAAACACACATTCATATATAAACAAATAAAAAAAAATATGCAAACGTTTCATTCTACGATTTAGCCCCTCTTCAGTGCAATAACATAAGATAACCAAACTATCTCCAAACATGCTTACAGTCAAAAGTTTTACGAGTTAAATTCAAGAAAACTTTACAGAATATACGTTAAAGTAAGACTCTCTATTCAGGTGGAATGATACAAGATTCATTAATCGGCAAATTCTGCAACAGGCAATTCCTAAAATTATAATCCTATAATTTTTGTATGGCTATAGTACTAAATAAAAAGAAAAGTGCCTAGTTAAACTGATGGCATTGAGCTCACAGGCTTATTCACACTAATTGTGTATTATATTCCTATTTTAAAAAATAATACCCCTCAAAAAATAAAGAAATCGACAATAAATTAAGTGGGGATTAGCCCCCCGTTCCCCCATTTATACTTAACCAATGAACCCCCAATACTAATCAGGAAAGCGCCTTATCACAATGAATCTATATACAAAATTTGAAGCAAATCGGTTATTTCTGCATGAAAAATCCATTTATTTAAATTAAGTGGGGTGATTAGCGCCCCGTTTCCCCCTTTATACTTAACCAATGAACCCCCAATACTAAACAGGTAAGCGCCTTATCAGAATGAACCTATATACAAAATTTGAAGCAAATCGGATATTTCTATCAAGAGTTATCCTGTTACGTAGATACATACGTACATTCATACGTACTTACATACAGAACCTGCGGGCACATTAGCACTCAGGCTAATGGTTGGTAACCTGAGAGCTAAAAACCAAACATAAATACAAATAAATAAATAAATTACATAATAACATAATAAATTTGTATTTTTTATAAATTTATAATCTGAATTATTAAATTAATATTCGAAAAAATATGAATCGCAACCTGCAATTTTTTGATGGATTTATATTTATTATGTCCTGCTTTATCCGAATTCAAAATTTCTTTTTCTTCCAAGTAGTTTTCAAATTATGCTTAAAAAACATCAAGATGCTCGTTTAAGGAGATGTGTAGAAAAGCATAATTTGAAAAAAATATTTTACTCATTTTTTTTGTGGATTAGAATATGATTTTATTTCTACATTTTTTCTGTGTCTGCTTTTATCTTTTTAATACATAAATCGTATTAATTTTGAGTGAGATGTAATTTTACGTCATTTGTGTAAGTTAGTTTCGCTTTATTTTTAAATTAACAAAGCTCATTTTTTTTAAATGAACAGTTCTATCTTATAAAAAAAATCTTGTTACCTTTAATTTAATTTATAGCTTCTTCTCCAGTCTAATAAACCTTTTTTTTCTGCGGTATGTATGTTTGAAGTAAAGTTCCTTATAAATCCATATGTGTTGTGTATTTGCTGAAAAAGTTTTAAAAATAGTCCATTAACAATCGACTTGGGATTTATTTTCAGACTAAAAAGCTATTTGTCTGGGTTTTTTCTACATTGTTTCCTTATACTGCTTCATACTATGTTTTATTCTAAATTTTGTATTCGCCGATATTCTTCATATTTCTGCCAATAAATTTAGAAAAGAGCGAGTTAAATAAGTTCAAAATCTGAGAAAAAGCCTTTCTAAAACACCTATAAAATTCCAATCAAATTCATATATTCGAAAACTACACTGCTCAAAACAATTAAAGGATATTGTAGTTTTAGGTGGATTTTGTATCTGGGAAACTTTTTAGCTGATTGATACATGGTCGACAGACATAGTAGGTTATATGAGAATAAATTACACATGTTTGGCAGAAAAAAATGCATTTTATTGCGCATTTGTGTACAAAAGGAAAAAAACACAATTTGTGCATATGAGAAAAAAAGAATAAGAAAAAGTGTTTTCTTCAAAGAAAATCATTTTCAGTAGGGGGTATGGTTTCCACGGGCGGCCAGCAACGTTGAACACCTTTGAGGCATGAACTCAATGAGGATATTAATGACGAGTTGGGGTATTCTGCCCCACTCTTCCAGAAGAGCTCTTTTCAGTTCTTGGAGAGTTTGTGGGGGTTGTTGGCGGCCAGAAACTCGTCTTCCTAGAGCGTCCCAAACGTGCTTGATTGGATTCATGTCTGGAGAACACGCTGGCCATTCCATTCGAACGATTCCTTCCTCGAAAAGGAAATCCTCCACCAGGTTTGCACGATGTGGCCTGCAGTTATCGTCCATTAAAATGAAGTTATCTCCGATTGCTGCAGCGTAAGGGACTACAATAGGTCTGAGGATCTCATCCCTATATCGGCGACCAGTCAGAGCTCCATCTCGAATGATGTAGAGGTCAGTGCGCCCGTCAATGGAGATGCCACCATACACCAACACTCCTCCACCGCCAAATCTGACACTTTCGTGCACGAACGCAGGATTATTCCTACTGCCACGGTCCCTCCAGATGAAAATACGCCTATTATCCGGATGCACAGAAAAACGGGACTCGTCAGAAAACAGAATATTGCTCCATTCATTTCTCCTCCAGTTGACATGCTCGGTTGCCCACTCCCTGCGGTCGCGACGATGCCTTGATGTTAATCTAACACATACCATCGGTCGGCGAGCATACAGACCTACAGCATGGAGCCGGTTTCGGACAGTCTGAGTTGAAATCATGGTGCCTGTAGCCGAGCGAAGGTGTTGTTGGAGAAGAGTAGCGTTCATGTTTCGGTGTCTCCGAGCTGTTAACGCTAAATACCGATCTTCATTGGGCGTTGTTGCCCGTCTACGACCTTGCCCTGGTCTTCGGCCTGCACATCCCCTCTCCAAAAAACGGTTCCAGATCCTGGAAATGACACTTTGTGACACTCCAATGGCTTGCGCTACTTCGGCTTGAGTTTGGCCCCCTTCTAACCTACCAACAATTCTCCAAGCTTCTGAATCTGTCAAATGACTTCGCTGAGACATCGTACTCATCGAAACAAAGCAATCACTGAATGCCGATCATCCTTGTCTTCATTCTCTTTTATCCAGTTGAAAGTCAAATTTCATTCGCTGCCGCTGAAGCGACGTTTTTGACGTCGAACTCAAAATTTGCATACTCCACAGTTTGAAAACCAGAAAAAATTGCATTTGTGATTCTCTTCTTCTATTTTCGGCAAAAAAAATTTCGTTTATATCTTTATTTTATATAAAACTTCAAATATCCTTTAATTGTTTTGAGCAGTGTATTTTAATTACAGGTAATCTTACATTTTTTAAATCGGATAATTCAACACTTGTAAACATTATAAAATGAATATTGAAGAGGATTTTACCATTTATAACAATAGACGAAACTTATTAAGTGAGTAAAATGGTCATATTGGCAAGAAATGATACATTAATAGAAATGACTTAGTCATTCTGTAGCATTTCAACAATTAAGTACCGAACTTCAATTTGGATACAACCCCTGAAATAAGCTCATTTTAAAATAATTAATTTATTTGAAACTAATCGTAAGAATTTCATGAAAATCTGTACTTAGGCTAATTAAAAGTGTAGAATATATTTATGGTGTCAAAATTGGGTGTTGCCATAAAAAACAAAGTTTGGGTTTGTTTTGATATGTCTATAGCCCCCTAAGGAAATTTTATACACACCAGAAGGACCCGTGCGAAGCTTTCGCACTGCAATCTTTCAGATTATTTCTTGATATGTTTTAGCACATATTTTTAATTAACTGATTTTTTTAAATCAAACAACGCGTTTTAACGAAATGTGGGTGTACTATCTCAGAATCTTGTTCAAACACTTTTCGAATGATACCTCATTCATTGTTGTATGTTTTGTATGTGCATAGAAAAAAGGATGTTGACAACAGAAATAATATATATGATAATTGCTTGTGTATAAGAACATGGAAATCGATTGCCAGAAAATTTTTTGCCAAATTTTCTTCTCTCGCCATAAGGTCATTTCTCTAGGTTGTCAAAACCCCTATACTGAAAAAAAAAAAACGAATTATAAAAAAAATTGAAACACTGAATCAGACGTTTAGGGAATTCATATGAAAGCATTTCCTCAGATTTTACAAAACTGTTCCAGAAATGTTTTAAATACATAAATCAATATTTGGTACACCACTTTTTTGCAAGCCTATGGGAACTTAAACATGGGATGTACAAACTTTGTGGTCCAGCAGCCATTTAAGTGACGTCAGAAATATTAACAGCTTAATGAAATATTAAAAAATAAATACTTACAATTTTTGTGAATCCTAATAAACTGTATATCTAAATGGAAGATAATCCTTAAATTACGTAATCTACTGGTGCTCCGATACAGTATGCATATACGCCGCCATGATTAATCAAAGTAAACAAATAAACAATATGTGACGCACGCGTAAAAAATAAATAAAACCCGATTAAAAGCTCGATATTTTTGCAAAAAGTACGCCCAAGAAATAAATTAGCAATCGTATTTGAATTGCATTATAGGATGACGTCATCTGATAATGCAATATTTTATTATTGTGGCAACACTGATTTCAGGAAAATCTTTCATTTCACTTATGAAAACAATGCCGATTTAATTTTTAATTAAATGCAGTTTTTAATCAAAAAACATGTTTTAACGAAATGTTAAGTGTGCTATGTCAGAAGCCGGTTCTAAAACCTTCCATATGGTATCTCATTCGTTGTTCTGCGTTTCATATTTTCTTAGAAAAAGGGATGTTGACAGGAGAAATAATATATACCAGAGGGCCCGTGCGAAGATTTCGCACTGAAATCTAATATTTTTTAGGTACTTCTCTATTAACCCGTCGACCGCTTTTCATAATAAAAAACTACCGCCAAACTGTAAGATTAAACGCCAAAAATTCAGTCCCATTTACTTGATGTCAGAATCATTATGCTTGTTTGTTACGTCATCTAGTGGTATTACACGACATTTGCGTGTATTTTTCATTATGTTTTACTGATTTAGTAGTTATTTTATTAATTAAAATAACAATTGTGTCCTTAAATTCTTATATTTTATTTATTTATTTTGATATTCCAATGGCAACGTTCTCCCGTTTATTTGGCGACAGTTTTTTTGTTATGAAAAGTGGTCGACGGGATAATAGAGAAGTATCATTTTTTATCAATATGTAATATTTATTAGATGCAGGTTTAAACTTCTTAAGAAAAAGCAAGGATAAAAATATCTGCAAACAACATTTAGTTGTTAGTCAAGCCAGAATATCATCTAATTTATTCCATCAAAGTTAGACTAAAAACTGATCCAAGATTGCTAAAGGCACGCGCGAGAAAAAAAATTAACAATCGTATTTTGACTGCATTAGAGGAGGACGTCATCCGCTTCGGGAAAACCATGGGACTTCGAAATATAAATCTAAACATTTCAATTTCAATTTCGCTTTTTAATCATAAGTATAAAATAAACCCGTGCGGTGTTTTTTATAATAATTGTTATGAGCATCCTATAATGTGGTATCTGGAGGCACGGCAGTGCCTCCGCCAAGTCTTGAGAGGACAGCCGTAAGCATACTTTTCTGGAAGCAACTCAGGGCACTTTTGACCCCCCCATATCTCCGCGCTGGAGTATCCCAAAAATTTTAAACTTCAATTATAGAGAGTATTTGGCCCACAGGACCAAAATTTAAAATTACAACTTTCTGTCTTTTCTAGTTCAGGCGATATATGAACTCAAACATTCGATTTTTTGTCACTTCTTACTCACTCGTTCACGCGTCATCAAAAAGATTGGGTAGATCCCGTAGCCCCAGAAACTTGACATTTGGAAAAAAGGTAGTGTTTAGGATACAAAGAAAGGAAAAATTATAAAATCCAGAAAATTCGAAAAAAAAAACATTCGAAAATTCAACAAATTCCATCAAAATTGAAAATTGAAAATAATACGATCTTGTAGTCTTGGAAACTTAAGATTTGGTGTGAAGGTAGTGTTTAACATCCAGAAAAAGAAAACATCAAAAACACCAAAAAAATCGAAAGCAAAATTGAAAAAATCGAAGAAATTGAAAAAAACCGAAAATTTGAAGACAATCCGATTTTGTTGCGCTAGAAAATTCAAATTAGGAATAAAGGTAGTATTTAGGATACAGAAAAAGGAAAATTAAAAAAATCCAGAAAATTCGAAAAAAAAATAAAAAAATTCGAAAAAAATTGAAAAAATGAAAATAATTTGATACGATAACGCTCGTATTTATAAATTAATTTGGACGAAACTAATTGTGTGTATTAAGCTCACCAATGCCTCGACCGAGTTCGTTGGCCAGCTTGGTCCGCCATCTTGTTTCAAGATGGCGGCCACGGAAAATTTTAAAACTAAAATAAATATACAAAAAAGTTAAAAAATCAAGTTTATTTTTTAATTAGGTGTTAGGACTTGATACAAGGATTCCAGAGCATTTTTTGTTTTACCTCTATCTTAAAAATTGGCTGAGATAGAGCAGTTTAAAATTCTAGGGTGGCTGACATTTTGAAACAAAACAGCACATTACAAAAAAACAACGATAAATTTATGGTCAATAATGGTCAAGCAGGTGCAATCCCGAATGAATACTCCGTGTCATTATAACTGTAACTTTGACTTCGAAATTTTGATACGTTGCATTTTCTATTTGTTTATATTTTTGAACTATGATTTACGCTAAGTGAAATGTTGTTGTTGAAGAGGGATTTTCCATGTAAATCCGAAACGTCCAATTTTAATATGTTTTTAATGTTTTATGAAAGTGTATTGTAATGTCTTTAATTTTAATGATTTTAATATAAATTTATAAGTTTTAGTGAACGCGATTTCTCGCAAATTATTTTCTTTCATTGTTGTAATCATTTTCCCAATCATACGCATAAAACTATATATTCATATCCATTAGCGCCAAATTCTCGCCAAACTTGGCGACAATTTGCGAAATCTCGCCAAATTTGGCGACAAAAATAAGTCTTCATAAATGAAGCCAACTTGGCTATAGCTCAATAATTTGGCGAATTTCTTATTCAAATTCAGTGTAAACAAATCTTTTGTAAACGGTTTCTTTGCATTTTAACTTGCTGTTTTCGAGTAAGATTAGCTAAAATTTTAAAATGAAGATATAGGAAAGCTACCTTTTCCTGCCGGTACAGGCCGGAGGCCTTTTGTATGAGTTGTCGGATGCAATCTATGTTTTGCATTAAATAAAGTAAAACATTGAAAAACAAATCCCACAGGATGGGGATAGTTTGTTTTAGATAGATTTTAAGATAATTGTCCTATTAGCTGGTACACCTTCCGTTATTGTTTTGTGTTATTTTCCCCGGATTATGCTTTTCTTTTCTTTTGTTTACGAATTTTGTAATACAAAAGTTCCGCTATAGACTGGCTACGTTATAGACCTTTTTTTTATAGACAGGTTCATTTTCTTTCACAGGCTTTACTCTATTTAATTTATATATGAAATATTTGTTGTTAAAAGATGTTGGTCGCACAAAAATTTTCACATCTCTCCCTCCCGACATTACTGGTTGGTTATGGCTTGATAGTCCTTTCTAAATAAAATCATGGTGATTCTAAGATTCTCTTGATTTATCTCTAAATTGAACATAAACGATCCTAAGAAAACGGATCAATGAATTACTATATTGGCATGAGGAAATTTAGTTGCAGAAAAATGGAGCATATAGATAACATTAAGTCTAATAGGAAAACCACAGCCTTGGCAAGATTGTATTAACAAGAAACCATCCAAATACATTTTTATGAAAGTAATATACTTTTCCCCTCGAATCTATACAAACCATGTATTATAAGAAAAACCGGTACTTCTCTATTATCCCGTCGACCACTTTTCATAACAAAAAACATCGCCAAACTGTAAGATTAAACGCCAAAAATGCAGTCTCATTTACTTGATGTCAGAAGCATTACACGTGTTTGTTATTTCATCAAGTGCTTTTTAATTCGACATTTGCGTGTATTTTTCATTATGTTTTACTGATTTATTAGTTATTTCCTTAATTAAAATAACAATTGTGTCCTTAAATTCTTACATTATATTTATTTATTTATTTTGATACTATAATGGCAAAGTTCTCCCGTTTATTTGGCGTTACAGTTTGGCGATAGCTTTTTGTTATGAAAAGTGGTCGACGGGATAATAGAGAAGTACCGAAAAACCATAGAGTTTGTAACACGTAAAAATACAATGTGTAAACGATAAACATAATTTAATTTATGAAAATTGTGGCTCGATGTACTCCATGGTTACAAATATGGAAATAAACATCCAAGTACAAATAAAAAATAACGTGCGTAGTTTTAATCAGTATGTGAAAAATTAAATGATATCGTTTCAAATAATAACTTCATTAGACCGTGCAATTATATAATCTGGAGGCACGGCAGTGCCTCCGCCAAGTCGAGAGAGGACATCCGTAAGCATACTTTACTGGAAGCAACTCAGGGCACTTTTGACCCCCCCCCCCCCATATCTCCGCGCTGGAGTATTCAAAAAATTTTAAACTTCGTTTTTCTAGAGTATTTGGCACACAGGACCAAAATTTAAAATTACAACTTTCTGTCTTTTCTAGTTCAGACGATATATGAACTCAAACATTCGATTTTTTGTCACTCACTCACTCGTTCACGCGTCATCAAAAAGATTAGGTAGATCCCGTAGTCCTAGAAATTTGACATTTGGAAAAACGGTAATGTTTAGGATACAAAGAAAGGAAAAATTATAAAATACGGAAAATTCGAAAAAAAAAAAACATTCGAAAATTCAGCAAATTCCATCAAAATTGAAAATTGAAAATAATACGATCTTGTAGTCTTAGAAACTTAAGATTCGGTGTGAAGGTAGTGTTTAGTATCCAGAAAAAGAAAACATCAAAAACACAAAAAAAATCGAAAGCAAAATTGAAAAAATCGAAAAATCGAAAAAAATCGAAAATTTTCAAATAATCCGATTTTGTTGCGCTAGAAACTTGGAACTCGGAATAAAGGAAGTATTTAGGATGCAAAATAAGGAAAAATTAAAAATTCCGGAAAATTCGAAAAAAAAATTCAAAAATTCGAAAAATTCGCAAAAAAATTAAAATAATTAAAATAATTTGATTGTTTAGCCTTAGAAGCTTAAAATTCGCATTAAAGATAGTGTTTAGGATTCAGAATAAGTTAAAATAAAAAACGCAATAAAATTCGAAAATAAAATCAAAAAATCGAAAAAATCGAAAAATAAGGAAAATTTGAAAATAATTCGATTTTATAGCGCTAGAAACTTGAAATTTGGAATAAAGGTAATATTTAAGATACTAAATAAGGAAAAATTAAAAAATATGGATAATTAAAAAAATACCCATAAATTAGTGCAGACGATATATGAACTCAAAGTTTCGATTTTTTGTCACTCACACACTCACTCCATCTCGCGTCATCAAAAAGAATGGGTAGATCCCGCAGCCACAGAAACTTAAAATTTGGAATAAAGCTAGTGTTTCGGATACAAAGAAAGAAAAAATTATAAAATCCGGAAAAAAAAAACATTCGAAAATTCAAAAAAATCGAACAAAATTGAAAATTGAAAATAACACGATCTTGTAGTCTTAAAAACTTAAAATTTGGTTTGAAGGTAGTGTTTAGAATTCAGAAAAATAAAACGTCAAAAACACAAATTTTTTTTAAAAATAAAATCGATAAATCGATAAAAATCGAAAAATTTCAAATAATTCAATTTTGTTGCGCTAGAAACTTGGAATTCGGAATAAAGGTAGTATTTAGGATGCAAAATAAGGAAAAATTAAGAAATCCAGAAAATTCGAAAAAAAAAATCAAAAATTCGAAAAATTCGAAAAAAAAAAAAAAATTAGAATAATTTGATCTTTTAGCCTTAGAAACTTAAAATTCGCGGTAAAGATAGTGTTTAGGATTCAGAATAAGTTAAAATAAAAACGCAATAAAATTGGAAAATAAAATAAAAAAATCGAAAAATAAGGAAATTTTGAAAATAATTCGATTTCATATAGCGCTAGAAACTTGAAATTTGGAATAAAGGTAATATTTAAGATACTAAATAAGGAAACATTAAAAAATATGGATAATTCAAAAAAAAAATCGAAAATTTAAAAAAATAAAATAAATAAATAAAAAATAGAAAGAAAGAAAGAAAAGGAGATAAATTGAAAATAATATGATCTCGTAGTCTTAGAAACTGAAAATTTGCTGTAAAGATAGTGTTTAGGATTCAGAAAAAGAAAAAATTAAAAACACAACAAAAATTGAAAATAAAATAAAAAAATCGAAAAAAAAACGAAAATTTTAAAATAATTCGATTTTGTAAAGCTAGAAACTTAAAATTTGGATTAAAGGTAGTATTTAGGATACAAAAAAAGAAAGAAATAAAAAATCTGTAAAATTCGAAAAAAAAATTAGAAAAATTGAAAAAAATTCGATTTTGTAGCTTTAGAACTTAAAATTCGGCGAAAACTTATTGTTTAGGATAGAGAAAAAGGAAACATTAAATCACAATAAATTCGAAAATAGAATAAAAAACTCGAAAATAATCGGAAATTTCAAAATAATTCGATTTTGTAGCGCTAGAAACTTGAAATTTGTAATAAAGATACAAAATAAGAAAAAATTAAAAAATCCAGAAAATTATAAAACAAAAATTCGAAAAAATAAAAAATTGAAAATAATTTTATCTTGTAGTCTTAGAAACTTAAAACTTGGTCTAAAGGTAGTATTTACTATTCAATAAAAGGAACAATTAAAATATTCGTTAAATTCGAAAATAAAATCGAAAAATCGAAATATCTTTAAGAAATCGAAAATTCGAAAACAATTTGATTTTGTACTGCTAGAAACATTAGTTTTAAGATAATTGTCCTATTAGCTAGTACAACGCCCCTAATTGTTTTATGTTATTTCTCCCGGATTATGGTTTTCTTTTCTTTCGTTTACGAATTTCGTTATAGAAAAGTTCCGCTATAGACTGGCTACGATATAGGCGATTTCTTTATAGACAGGTTTGTTTTCTTTCACAGGTTGTACTCTATTTACTTCACGTATGAAATATGGATTGTTAAATGATGTTAGCCCCACAAAAATTTTCACAGCTCCCCCTACCCCCCCCCCCCCCGATATTACTGGCTCGTTATGGCTTGATAGTCCTTTCTAAATAAAATCATGGTGACTCTAAGATTCACTTGATTTATCTCTAAATTGAACCTAAATGATCCTAAGAAGACGGATCAAATAATTACTATATTGGCATGACAATCAGGTAACTTAGAATTAAAATCGAAAAATCAATAAATTTATAAAAAGTCGAAATTTTGAAAATAATTCGATTTTATTGTCCTAGAAGCTTGACATTTGGCAGAAAGGCAGGGTTTAGTACACAAAGTAAGGAAAAATTAAAAAATCCGTAAATAATAAAAAAAAGACTAAAAAAAAACGTAAAAAAAACATCGAAAAAAGGAATATAGTTTGATTTATTGGAAATTTCCGGAAATTTTAATTTTGGCTTTCTTTTTATACTAAAAAGTTCTTTTATGTTAAATATCAAGTATCTAGGGCTGCGAGTAATATCTCAGATGGATAGCACATTTCCTGGAAGCAATTGAGAGTACTTTTGACACTCCCCCTCCCATAACTTAGGGCTTGCCTAGGAACCTGAAATCTCTTTTTATCTACAGTACTTTGCAAACGAAACTAAAGCTTCAAATTTTTGATACCTGTAAATAATAGGGACAGAGTGTGGGCTTAGCGAAAATCAGTGGATGATCTCCAAAAAGAACCCAAAATCAAGAAAAGCAGGATTACTTACAAAAAGAAGTGAAATCTCATCAAAAAGTCACCTGTAAAAAAAGCAGCCAAGTCTCGTAACTCATTTACCGTAAAAAGTACTGAGATCGTATAAAGCCAAGTTTAACTATCTTATTAACTCTGAAATTTTCATTCACAAATCACTCCTAGTCTCTACATCTTTAGTTAATTATTATTTTGTGACTTGGCAATTACACAGCACAGGAAAGTTATTACACCTTACTATGTCATGGGATGGGATTTTAACTAAAGCAAATTATATACGCACAGGGAAGTTATTACACTTTAATATGTTATAGTATTATTTGATTAAGACTAACTATATACAACACATTCTTGTGCTACGTAATTGCCAAGTCACAAAATAATAATTAACTAAAGATGTAGAGACTAGGAGTGATTTGTGAATGAAAATTTCAGAGTTAATAAGATAGTTAAACTTGGCTTTATACGATCTCAGTACTTTTTACGGTAAATGAGTTACGAGACTTGGCTGCTTTTTTTACAGGTGACTTTTTGATGAGATTTTATTTTTTCGGCAACAATAATTTCAGGAAAACCTTTCATTTCTTTCATGAAAACAATGCCGATTTATTTTTTTAATTTCAGCAAATTGCAATCAAAAACATGTTTTAACGAATTGTTAAGTGGGCTATGTCAGAAGCCTGTTGTAAAACCTTTCATATGGTATCTTATTCGTTGTTCTGCGTTTCATATTTTATGAGTAAAAGGGATGTTGACAGGAGAAATAATATATAAGGATGATATATATATGATCATTTAAAAGTACACTTTATTTTCAATTGTTTGGTACCAGTAATTTTCTTTTACGATAATTTATTCCAGAGTGTGTAGGAGGTGTTTACCTTTTTTTCCTACGGCTGTACGTTTTATATGTGCATAAAAAATAGGAAGTTGGCATCAGAAATATATATCATTCTTACAGATTCTTTGTCATTCAGATCCAGGGCAAATTCAACTTCTATCAAGGTATTTCAATGTTTAATTTCTTTATTATTACAAAATGTGAACAGTTACTGTTATTACTAAGTACTTCATTCTCGTCAATGACAGCGACACTGTCCGAATCGTTAAACAATGACTGTATGAAGGGAAAATACCTGAATGCACTATGTGCTGTGCAAGGGTTCTTTAACAACCAGCTCTTGTGGGATTTTGACTATGGCTTTGGTATGCACCGAATGTTCGGCTTTTTTTTTCATCGAAACCGATATTTTGAGCTGAAAACAAACTTTCCGTCGATCTACTTTTCGTTATCTCTTTTTTCTTTCTTTCTTTTTTTTTCAGACAAGATCGTAACCAAACAGAGGCCAATTCCCAAAACTAGAGATCAACCAAAAAATCAGTTTCGTTTTCGGACATGGCAAACGCTGGAAGAACACCATAGTAGGGATGATATGCACCTGACTGACATAAATAAGGTAGAATCTGATCTACATAAGGCGGAGGCTGGACTGAAGAAGGTGAAGACTGACTTGAAGAAGGTGAAGAATGACGTGAAGAAGGTGAAGACTGACCTGAAGAAAGCTCTTGATGATGCTGCGGAGATGAACGTGAGCTTATTTGATCAGCATCAAATGGTGCTGAACATCCTGTAGTAGAGGGATTTATACGAAACGACGTCGATGTCTTTTAATCTATCTTTTTTTCTCTGGTTTACGATTAATAAAACGTCTCATTATTAACTTCCAAAGTCGCAGCACAGTACCTACAAAACAAAGAAAATATATTTTAATGCAGAATTGGAATAATTGTATTAGGCATTCATTTTCACCTAGCTTGCAATGATCAAAGCAGCTTTAAATAATTAACTTTCTTTATAACAAAGAGGCGGGTGGAGGGGGGTAATCTGAAGTCACGGCCCTATTATACAGGGTTATTCTAAATGATGGACCCATTTTCAAAAAATTGTATTTATTAAAGTACAAATCCAAAATGAACAATCTTTATACCAATGAAAAGAGGAAGTTTCAAAGTTATTTTTAAGACGAAATGACCGCTGCACTGTAATTTGCGACTCACTTCTTGCGAACTCAAGAACGCAGAAAACCTTGTGCTCCATAGCAGCCATCTTACTCACAACTGACAGTGAAACGAAATCGCGGCCTATTGCCGCGCGATTTCTACCGGCCGCCTCTGGAACCATCATCACTTTGAAAGCCATGCACTCAGTAACAGCAGAGACGCTTTCTCGTGCGTGGGATGAGTTTGGCTATCGCGTAGATGTTTGCCGTGCAGCAAACGGTAGACACATTGAACATTTATAATGTCTTTAAAAAAGTTTGAAACTTCCTCTTTTCATTGCTATAAAGATTGTTCATTTTGATTTGTACTTTAATAAATACATTTTTTTGAAAATGGGTCCATCATTTAGAATAAACCCTGTAGTATAATACATTTCTCATGCACGAAATCATTATCCAGTTTCCTCCCCCCCCCCTCGACTTTATTTTAACCCTTTCGCAGCGGACGACACGTATACGTGCTGTATAGGTTGCGTACAATCTTTAGCTTTGACTAATGCTATTTCAGAATAGTACTTTTCACATTTAATCGGATAGTTTCTGCGATTAAATAAAGCAAAGATTCGTAAATAGTGATGATCGAAAACTGAAAATTGTGTACAGAATTCTCGTCGCGAAGATGTTAAATTAAATTGAGATCAAAAGCAGGCAATTACAATAATAAGAGTAATTTCAGTACTTTTCCGTTATGCCAACAGCATTGTCGCCAAGCGTAATAGTAGGCGCCAAAAAAATTAATATTGATGATGCAAAAGTGATTATTTAAAAAATTAAACATTTGTAAATTACAGAATTTCATGAATTATTTATTATATTAATACAAATGTATACTTAAAATAAAAGAACAAATAAATATTGTACAATAAAATAAGAACATAAAACTCAATTTATGTAAACTGCAGGCATGAAATTATAAATGTCTCTTAGTATTGCAGATTGTAGGGTTGTCAAGTTTTTGCCAAAGGTGGAAAAAAAAACATGGTAAAAACCATCTTGGTAAAAATAAGTTTTTGCCACTTTTTGCCAAAGTGTCAAAAATTGCTACATGTTTTATTTATAGGAATGTAAGATTTTTTAAAATTTTTACTCTTTTAAAAACTACTAGATGGTACCCGTCAAAACTTGACGGAAAAAATTACAATAGCAATATTAGTAAAATAAGCTTCTTTATTACATAAGTAGGGGTACTTATGAAACAATCTTTCAAATATTTTATTAAAAAAAAATTTCCCCCAGTGAATTACGTTATTATTTCCGATGCAAACTCCAAACAAACAATCCGTAAACAAAATGGAAATCAGTTTGACATTACCGCCCTATTCCCCACGGCAAGAAAGAAAATTTCCTGAACCTATGAAGTATCTTACAAATAGCATATTCCTACGTTCATCTCATATTCAGTCAGTAAAAGAACATATTAAATAAGGCACACATCCCCCCCCCCCCGTGATAATGCAACCGAATGAGCTCCTATGCGCATGTGCATTGCTTCTCCCCAAACGCACCGTCGAAATTCGAAGTTAAAAAAAAGTTTTAAAATGTTTTGATCAAAATTTTTAAAATGTCTTCTTTAATCATTGTTCGTTTTAAATCCATATCTTCTGAAACGCATCTATTGTTTTAAGCTAATCAATTTTTATGTAAAGATGAAGAATTTTTTTTACAATAATAAATCAATCTACAGAAAAAGAAGATTTTTAATGTTTTCAAGTGTAATTTATTTGTATGGTTTCTTCATTCCTTTACATAATCAGGATGATTATTCCTTTTCCATAATTAATAGAAATAATGTAAATAAATAAATATCCAAGATTATTTTTGATTCTGTTTTCATTAATATATTGTAAATTTTATTGTTAAAAGTTACTGATAAATGATACTTTAGTAAATTGGGCTTTTCTTAATTATTATTATTATTATTATTATTATTATTATTATTATTTTAGATTTAATGGCAACATTCTTCCGTTTGTTTATTGGGCGCTACAGTTTGGCGAATTATTTGAGGTACTTTTCGGTTACCAGGGCGCCAATGAAGTATATATATATATATATATATATATGTGTGTGTGTGTGTATATATAGTATATAGATACATATATACAAATATATATAATGTATATAGTTTTGTTTTTCTAGTATTGAATTTATGTGGTTTATAGATTTTGGTTGGCTTTTGTGATAATGATTCTGCAAGTAATTTTCCATTGGAGTTTGTTATTATGTGTATATATATATATATATATATTTATATTATATATATATACTTTATTGGCGCCAGCTAACCGAAAAGTACCTAATTTGCATATAGTTTTTTTTTTTTTTTTCTTAATCGGACGACGGGATAATGCACGGAATTTCGACGGGATAATGAATATTTTTTATGGTACCAGAATATTTTTCTGTATTTTATAGTTATATTAAGAAATACACATTTTTATGATTTGCTGAATCACTTAGTTGTTTACTTTTTCATGCATTATATTATTGAAGGTTGTTAGTTCTCTTAAATTCGTTTAAATATACCCTACTTATATAAAAATAGCGTGTGTTCTCTGTGGTGTTTCGCATAAACGTTGTAAAATTCAGGTTATTGGATTTTATCCAACTTTGCTGTCATAACAGCTGACGAAGCAGCCATTTTCGGCGGTTTTTTTTTTACCTGTAAAACGTTTGTTTTTGGTATAGCCCGAACTAAGAAAAAATTGAGTACTTTTCCATTATACGGACACCATTGTCGCCAAGCATATATTTACATGTATGGCATGGTGTCGGTATAACGGTAAAGAACCAAAATTTGCGATCGGTCAAATAATTGAATTTCGTTAAACATTAAATTTTCTGGTACTTTTCTATTATCCGGTCGACCACTTTTCATAACAAAAAATTATCGCCAAACTGTAAAATTAAACGCCAAAAATACAGTCCGATTTACTTGATGTCAGAAGCATTATACGTGTTTGTTACGTCATCAAGTGGTTTTTAATTCGAGATTTGCGTCTATTTTTCATTATGTTTTACTGATTTATTAGTTAATTCATTAATTAAAATAACAATTGTGTCCTTAAATTCATGTATTTTATTTATTTATTTATTTTGATATTCCAATGGCAACGTTCTCCCGTTTATTTGGCGTTACAGTTTGGCCTTGGCGATAGTTTTTTGTTATGAAAAGTGGTCGACGGGATAATAGAGAAGTACCAATTTTCTTATTTTTAATCTGAGAAAGAAACAATAATCATGGATTTAATTAATGTTGCAATATGCGGTGCAACCAAAATAATTTTGATTAAATCAGTACAGATATCGCAGACGCACTTTGGTTATTTTTTGGCACCTAAATGACGATTTTTGCTTTGTATGGCAACCTGGTGTTTTATAATAAATTTGAATATGTGTGTAAATAAATAAAATAAAATAGGTACTTTTATGTTAGCTGGGCGTCAAGGATTACTCTCCAAATCTTGTTTCAATTGGAATCATTTAAATTGCAACATTTTACGTGAGATTTGTTATTCATATTGATATGTTTACGTTTAGATATTTTATTATGATTATATTCTAGCTAATTAAGTTTTTTTTTTTTTAAGATTTTATACTACAGTGTTAAAATATTACCTAGTTGATATTAGTTAATGTCAAAAGATTGGCGAACCACAGGGTTCAGGGAAAAAACTCTATGCCCTCAAAAGTGGGAGTTGTCAACTTTATGACGTCATAAGCAGAAGTAAATGTTTAATTGAAAATTACAGGTAATTAATTAAATTTTCGAACAAACGAATGCACGATAACAAATCTGTGTCCTAATATCTTTCATTTAAAAAAAGAATGGTGTAATTTGATGCAGTAGTTTGTTCTAACGGATTGTCGAAAGAAATCGCTTAGCGTTTTAAATATATAGATAACAATACGTAACTTTGAATTTTTTAACATAGAACATTCAATTCATTATTAAGCGTTATAAATTACTAAATATTTTACTGAAAACTCATTGTTTTCAGTAAAATACTTTTTAACATTTTCCAACCTAGTGGAAAAGTGTTTATAACTTCGGTTTGTCTGCCATCTGTCCGTGCTCTAACTCGCGTAAATCTACTCGGATTGTCCTGAAATTTTTTTATGTTATTGTCGTTTACTATAGCATGTTTCCTATTTCAACTGAAGTGTGTAGAACTTATAGTTTTTTTACAGGGACAGTCAAAAGTATTCCGTTACATTACAGTCAAAGGGATATAATCTTTTCAAGTGCATTTTGATGATGTTGCGCCATTTGAAACATGATGAAATTGATATATAATTATGAAGCGCAATAAAACATGCTTTTTGTAGAATATGTGGTACAAAGCATTTATTATTGATTTACAGGGTTAAACAAAAGAATTCTGTTACACATTGTTCTATGGGGGAAAATCGTTTACATTGTATTTAGTGATATTTCACTATTTCAAACATAATGAAAGTTATATGCATTACTGAGGTGCACTATAAATTGCTCTCTTGAAAGTGTGATGTGCATTGCGTTTTTTTACAAGGACACACAAAAGTTATCGGTTACAGTACATGTGCGATATTTACAGTCTATGTGTGATAAGTGCGTTTTCAACTTTGGTTTGCGTTTTTAAGTTTAACTAAATTTTTTCATAGTATGTGTGTGTTTATAAACTCGGTTGTTCATATACAGGACTACACAAGGGAATCCGTAAGTATTACAGACTATGGGAGTTAATTGCATAAGGGTAGTTTTAATTGTGTTTCACATTTTCCTGCTGAATTATATTTAGTAGATTAACAGAAGTTTGTGAATACATTTCATATAAAGAGCTACGCAAAGAAAAATATACATTGTCGTTTACGGTTGGTAATTGCTGCGAATAAGTTTTAAGTTGCCTTTTAGCTTAATATGTGGTGTGTACAAAAGTCTTCAGATAATATAGAGGGCTGTACAAAAGATTTCGAGTGCATTTCCATCAATAGGCGAAAATTGCTAAATGTGAATATTCTAACTGTACTAAATTTTATCATACTATATATCCACATGTATTGATCATATACAGGGCTGCACAAAATAATTTGACTACTTTTTTTATACTAGAAGGTAATTTCGAAAACTGTATCTTTCAATGCGTTATATGTTTTCTAAACTGTTTACTTACATATCTTCTTTCACCTTATTTAACGGTGAAGTTTCGTTCCAGTTTTCCGGCTGTGTTGGAAAGTGTTTCATTATCTATGCTTGACGCATGATTTTTTGTTCCTGTTTAGTTTATGCTACGGATGGAGAGGATGGGAAAGAACAGAGAAAATGGTAATAAAATAATTCGAAGGTTTTGGTTAAAACAGCCAGCAATTATCGATCAATTAATTTTTAGGCTTTTGTTAATCTTTAAAACAGTCTAAGAAATATTACATAATTTTCTCTGCTATCAGACGGGACCTCCGAGATGGCGCTATGTGCTCTTTTTACTAAGCCTAACACCAGTATTAGTGACGTCACAACGAGATCCTGTCCGGCCAATGTGTCCCACCAAAAAAAATTATAAAGAGAGATGTTTTGAATTTCATCTCTTATAATTTGTGATCTTATAATACCACATCTCTTTATTTCATGAGTGCAATTCATGATTTTTTTTTCAATTAAATTCCGTTACAATGTTTTAATTTGGCGTAGGCACCAAAGCCAATTATGAATAATTTAGCTCTTTTTTTAACACTTGGTAAACAGCGCGAGCTATTGAATTTATTTTAAAAATATATAATTTTTGCTCTGTTTTCCTTTTAAGATATGACAACCGGAAAGAAAAAAAACATTATTTAAACTATATTTTTAGGATTTCTAAATTGATTTCTCAGCGTATAATCATAATTTAATTAATTTGAAACTATCAAATGATTAAAGCGTATTTTTTTTTAAATATAATACACCCTTTACCTTTTATTTACATTTTCTACTTTATAGTGTATAAAATATTGCGATGTTGCAGCTTTACAGCCAGTTTGGCTTTTTTGGGGGGAGCACGGATTGTCACATAATTAAATTCATTGTTGTGGTAACTCGTATACAGTTGTAACCATAAAGAATATTTGGCGATTTAGGTACCTATGAAATATCCGGGCCAGGACATAGATCGCCAAAAATGCTTGCCAATTGCCAATCTTGTTTATCGTAGCAACTCGCACTCAAAACATTAATTTGACATATATTTTTATTAAATACATAAACATTGTTTAAAATGGTAAATAACATTAATTTATTAAAATTAAAAAATGGTAAATGAAATAATGAATAAGAAAGGATAATAAATAATATATGAAATGGTAAATAATGTAATATTAACTCTAAAATATAAATTTAGTACACATTTACAAAATGCATAGCACCAGGTTGGTGGTTTATAGCAGCAAAAGATACCAATAAAATACAAATATCTATAATACGAATCAGTATTTTAGCATGACATTTTAACATATAAATAATTACTAGGTGATAAAAGGATTTAAGGTGACATTTTGTTTCACGGCGGGAATATTTCTGCCTTTAACATGGTATTAAAAGTAATTGTTGCCTTGTTTACCATGTAGAAAGAAAAAAAAGGGTTACTGTAATTAGTATTATTGGCGCAGTTGTATCTGACCTGGCACGAATAATACGTAAGTACCGCGATTTATCACTTATGGCTGTCTAACGTAAAAATACCTTAGAATTGAGTTATTAATTTATAATTAAGTTCTAAAAAATATTAAAATGCTGTATTGTCATCGGAAACACGTCTTTGTACATATTTTTATAATTCTAACCCATCAAGAAGTGAGTTAAAAATCTATTACAAAATTCCATCTTTACATACAAAAACCAAGTTGAGTTAAATAAAAGAGTGTAATAATAAAAAATCCTTGACGGCTGAACCTACATGCACAGGTAGATTTCGAAGACGCAGACCGTGGGGCGTCTGTTTGTTGGGAATTGAGAAAGAAATGACCTTTTTTGCCATGATGCCGCAGTGGGGACCACCCATTTCGAAATCTAACTTGTTTGCAGGCGGAGCCGACAGGGATTTTCATTTTTATTTTATTTTTATTTTATTTTATTTTTTATTATTTTTTTATTTTTATTTTATTTTATTTTTTTTTATTATTATTTTTTTTTTTGCTTTAAGAGTTGGTGCTATAAAAAACTTGTCAATATAAAAGTTTTAGATAATATTAAGAGGATTTATAATAAATTTAAGCGGATTTGATATCTTGTGAATTGATGAAGTTATGATTTTTTTTCTTCTAAAATCCCCCTTTTTCTCCTCTTTCAATTTTAATGATATCAAAAATCTGTCATACGTAAATTTTCGGCCCTGTTCCAAGAAGTAATAAGAACTTTAAACGGATTCGATACGTATCATAATTAAGAAGTTGTGGGTTTTTTTCTGTTTTCACAAAAAGCCCTCGATTGGATTTTGTCCATTAACGAACTTGACCGAGATTTTATGCCCCTTGATTTTATGTATCAGTTTGGAAGAGATTTGTGCAGAATTATTGAAGTTATCGTGTCCATAAAAAAGTGACATAGATAGATAGATAGATAGATGGATAGATAGATAGATAAAGTTTTGGACTGGGGGCAGTTTTGGATTCTGGGAGTCATGATCGGCGTAGAACTGCAAAAATTTTTCAAATTTTCCAACTTAGGGGAGAATGTAATAGCTAGTATTTCTTACTAAATCTACCTTAAAAAAAAAAAAAAAAAAAAAAAAAAAAAAAAAAAAAGCATTTCGCAGCATTTTTAATGTAGTAGACACTTCAAATTGTGTTTGAAAATTATTTTCATATAGGATAGAATCATAGTTATTTGTCTAATATTATTGTGACCAAGCGAATTTTTTTTTTTTTTTTAAGAATTTTTAAAACAACAGATTATTACATTCAAAACTTCTTTTAAAAGGCATTTAATGAAGCGAAGCATTAATTGAATTACTAAATTGCCCATGCCCTACGATAAAATTATTGATATTTCGAATTAAAATATTTTACAGTTAATTTAATCGATAAAGTATAATATTAGTACTTTATGTATAATGCACCTCGTGCATCCAAGTGAAGAAAATTATTTTTATGATGATTAAAATCGTTGTTGCGTTTCAGTAACTATTACTGCTAATATGTATTTCAGTATTTTAGATCGGTTATAAAAATGCTAAAGTTTTCAAAAGATTTCTGTTTGGATTTTTTACAAGTTAATTTTTTGTGACATCATTCTTTCACTTCACTTAATTTACTTAAAATTTGATGGCTTGTTAAAAGATGGGATCGTGCTAGATTTAAGATAGCTTCCATTTAAAACGTACTTTTGTAAGTGGTTTATAAAAAAGAAAATATTTCAATACCGTAATCCAAACTTTATCTATATATATATATTTTTTAAATTTTCTATGCGGTTGCTGCACCTTTAATTAGAGAAAACCCGCATGAAAGGAAAAATTGTCCTTTTTGTTAGTTATTTGCTAGTTTTAAATTTATTCTATGCACGCACTATTTACTTTGCTGGTTTTTTATTATTGAAATTCGCTTTTTTTTTCTTCTACTTCTAAAACATTCATTAGTACTTTCTTTCTGTTTAAAATTTCTCTAGTTTCTTTTAACTCATTTTTTTTTTTATAATTTAAATTTTTTGTCTCTCTTTTTCGCTGATATATGCGTAATCTTAGATTTCTTTTTATCAATTTTTATGCAAAGAAAATTCATCGAGCCGTATTTTTCTGAAGTATGTTAAGTATCCATCTCCATATTTAATTCGAAACTTAATTCTGAAGCAGAATAAAATATTTTACAAATAATGCTGTAAATAAACGTATAAAAATTAATTGAAAAGTAACTGCATACCTAGTAAGCTGTATAGTCATCGCAAATATTTCTCTTATATTATTCTAATACCAGGTGCTTCATAAGTTCGTTAAAACTTTAAATAATCATTAAAAAGAAACGAATTATACTAAAAAAATTGCGGTTTGCAGGAATGGAATTAGAGAGAGGTCGGATTTCCTTTAATAACAAAAAAAGTTGTGGTTAAAAAAATTACCGATAGATGGCGCTGGCAAGCATAATATGAGGCAGATGTATTCAAATTAAGCTTCTAATAAAAGACCCATTTCTACGAAACGTCTGACAAGCTTCACTATCCCAGCACATGAAACAGGCCTTTTTCTTGTCTTCGGTCAATTTGCCATGCGGAATTTTCGCAATGATTTCCCGTTCTTGTAAAAGGGTTTAATCAACAGCGCTTGATCTAGTTAACGATAGCATACTGTTGGAAAAGAAAAAAGACTGTGTGCATCGAGGGGTTTTATTGACAGTCTTATTTGCATAAATCTGCTGAATATTATGCCTGCAGCGCCATCTATTGGTAATTTTTGAATCAATTTTTTTTATTAAAACATAATTCGATCTTCCCATTTCCGCAAACCGCAATTTCTTAGCATCATTTGTTTCTTTTTAATATTTTTTTTTAAGTTTTAACGAACTTATGACGCACCCGGTATACTAATTTAAATTGCTCAGTTACACATCGACAGTAATTAATGGGAAATATAGTTCATTTCTTTGAATTTAATGCGGAGTTACGATAATCAGTGAAAATGAAAAGCACATCACAATAGCTCCTACCCCCAATTCTTTTGAGCATTTCCATTCAAATTCAGATCAACATATATAGTGCAGTCTAACCTCGATTTAACGATTGCAAAGGGTTCCTTGAAAATCATTGTTAAATCCAGGTTATCGCTAAATTGGGGAGAATATTAGAAAACTTAAAATTGCACTAGTGTAAATACCCGTCCTAAGACGGCGGGTAAAAATCGTGGTTTTCAATTAAAGTTTGAAATAATTGATAAAAATATCTATATACTATTCATCGACAATAAGGAAAACTGACCTGAAACGGGGCCTGGCCTGCAGCTCAGGGTCTGATTAATGCATAGGCCTCTGGGGGTTTTAACAACTCATTTGTAATCTGATGCGAATAAGATGAAAAAACAGAGAAGAAATTACATATCAATCTTAATTTATAAAATAAAACAGATATAGACGGAAAACAATATCAGTACAAATAGCTTTTACTGACTTGTACGGCAAGAAATATAAAAATGTTTTTATAATATATACTATTCATCGACAATAAGGAAAACATACCTAAAACAATAAGTTCCAGGCCTGATTAATCCATGGGCGTCTGGAGTTTTAACAAAAACTTTTCAAATAAAACAAAACTTAAAACTTAACAACAAATTTTTAAATAAATTTTATTTCAAAGTTAATTTTTTTCCTATTCGATGATGTAAGAATTGAAATTGTACGGTGCTTAGTAGAGGGTGTCAAAAGGGAAAGCTCTAGCACTGTTCACTGTCATCATCGTTACACATTTCTAAAAATGGGAACCTGGTGTTGGTTAGCGTCCTAAAGAAAACTAGGTTAACGAAATCTATTAAAGAGCTTCAGAGTAAATTTATAATTACGTATGTCGATAAAGCTAACACAAGTTATGCATTAATCTGTAAAAAAATTTATAGTGAAATATTAAATGAAAGTTATAATAACAGCGATAACTATGAGCTATTGAAATTGAAAGTTTCAACGATGGAAAACAGGGTTAAGGCACTATATAAAAAGTTAAGTTGAAGTAGAAAAGTCAACGTTTCCCAGGATAGTTTATATCTTGTTATAAGATCCACTGCAAGAGGGAACGTGACTACCTTTGTAGGTTGCTCACACCCCTCGAGCTGTGGTAAAGCAAGAGCCGTCGTGGTAGCTCGACATATGACCTAGCGACCGTCTCCCCCAATGGGTTTCGCGAACGAAGTCGTCGGGGTTCCATGGCGGTTCATCAAGGTTTCGTCTCTGCGGAAGTTTCCTCCGAGACGTGGGGTTACTGCCGTGACGACCTATGTCACCAACCTTGGTAAAATGACCTGGGGGTCCGCAGTGGGGAAGCGACCTCAGGCCGATCACAGCGCCGGGCGAGACAAAGCCCTGGTGCGTTATAAGCCCTTCAGAGGCTTGGGCGCGATGGAACCCGTGGGTGCCTGACGGCGCAGGACAGTTTTATATCTTGTTATAGTGCCAAAGTTTCACAAAAAAACAGTGAAATTTAGAATTGTAACTTGTGGGTATGGTTCATACCTAGAGTCTGCTAATAAGAAATTGTTGGGAGTTTTGAGTTGTGTGTTTGATAGATAGTGTTTGATAGATAGTGTTGAGTACGAAGTCCACATTTATTATAATGAACAGTTACATTTTATTGGATAAATTGAAAAAACATCAAAACACAAAGAGTTTGTTTGTATATGATTTTGCAGACCTATACAGTACCATTAACTTACTGGATTTAAAGGACAAGGTTATAGATTTTTATAACAAAAACAGCAATATAGATAGCGATAAAGATTGGTTTATTAACTTGTTTCAGTTGGTAGTGCAAGAGAATTACTGGTATGAGGGGAGTAGAGTATTTAAACCGATTCGTGGAATCCCAATGGGGGAGGGGGGGGAGTTGCAGTTCAATTTTAGCTGACATGTACTTACATATATATGAGAATAACAATAATTTAAATAGAGAAATATTGAGTTATAGGTATATTGATGATGTTTTAATAGTTGGATTAAATAAGGAAAAATGTAAACATAGATTTTAAATATTATCCAAATACTTTAAAACTAGAACTCTCCTCCCAGAATATTAAAAACGTCAATTATCTGTATGTGAATTTAGAGTTGGAGAATGACAATTTGATAACAAGGGTTTATGACAAGAGAAATGATTTCGATTTTAAAACTTTAAATATCTTCAATTTTGAATCGAACGTGCATATTTCAGCATTTAGAAATGTGTTTACAAACGGTTTAGTTCGTATTGAGAGATTATGTTCAAGATTTGGCGATGCAGTTGGTGAATTCATGGAGTGGATTAAAATGGCATTGATGCAGGGTTACCCTGTGAACTTTGTACGGAGAAATATGATTAATTTTATAGGTAGAAGTAAATATAGAAGTGAACTGAATTCATTTTTGAATGCTAAGTGTGGTCTAAATCAGTTGTTCGAAGAGTTCAGATAGGGTTGGTTACTGCTGTGTGTAGCTTAGAGTTTTGGTTGATAGTTTGAATTAATTTGGTCTCGGCAGGAGAAGGGGGACGTTGCTTGCGTGGAAACTGGTTTTGTTTTAACCCTGCAGTGCATGTCGTTAGCCATGCCCTCCTGCCTTCAGGTTTAATTTTCCTGGTATTGGTTTTTCGTTAGTATTTTGTGTTTGGTTATAATTGTATTATAGTTTTAATTGGTTATATTTTAGTGGTCAGTTGATATAATGTTATTTGTTTTTGGCTATATAGTGTGGTTAGTGTAAATTTATAATTGTACTAGCAAGCTACGCCCGCTACGCTGGTCAATTTCTTATAACGAACTTTTAATCCAACAAAATATTGACATTTCATAATTCACTTTTATATTTTAACAGAATAATAAGGCTACTATAATTTGTGACTCGTGCTATAGCCAATATACACGCCAGGACACGTCGCCCTTATCATTATCTTTTTACGCATGAAGGTTTCGCTATGGTACTCCATTGTGAAATTTGGTAATTTTTCAAACTCAATATTTGAAAAATGGCATAATTATTAGATTTGAAATTTATATCAAGAAAAATACAATTTTTTACCTTTCAAACGCAGTTTGCCTAACATTTTTCTGCCATATACTTTTCGAGCTACTATTTTTTTTTTCAGTAACTTCAAATGTTTCATTTTCCGAGATTAATCTGTGGCAACAATTAGCGAAAAACCCAGTCGTCAGAAACGCATAGTTTTTTATTAAAGAGGCTGTTGCAGCAGGGAGTGTCACCAAGAATTTTCCACCATCACTTTTGAAATCGGTTCGGTAGTTCCAGAGATTCCATAGAAATTGTAATTTAGAATGTTTTTAGAACGCTTTTCGCTCATTTCGCCCTTTTAAATTTCGAATTTTTTTTTATTTTGTTTTTAGAGAGCATTTACATCTTATAAGTAACTACAATGCCAAATTTCATATTTCTAGCTCCTTCAGTATAAAAAAAATCGCAATTTTAGAACGTTTTTCGCTCCTGCATCCCCCTGGGGTTAGTGACACCGACATAAAATATAGCCTATGTTGGAGCAGGGGTTGTCACCATCAATTTGCCACCATCACTTTTGAAATCGGTTCGGTAGTTCTAGAGATTCCATAGAAATTGTAATTTAGAATGTTTTTAGAACGCTTTTCGCTCATTTCACCCTTTTAAATTTCGATTTTTTTTTTGTTTGTTCTTAGAGAACATTTACATCGTATAAGTAACTACAACGCCAAATTTCAAATTTCTAGCTGCTTCAGTATAGAAAAGATCGCAATTTTAGAACGTTTTTCGCTCCTGCACCCCCCTGAGGTAGTGGCACCGACATAAAATATAGCCTATGTTGAAGCAGGGGTTGTCACCATCAATTTGCCACCATCACTTTTGAAATCGGTTCGGTAGTTCCAGAGATTACCCCCTACAAACAAACAAACAAACAATCTTTACTCCTTTATAATTCACTGCTCAAAACAATTAAAGGATATTGCAGTTTTAGGTGGATTTTGTATCTGGGAAACTTTTTAGCTGATTGATACATGGTCGACAGACATAGTAGGTTATATGAGAATAAATTACACATGTTTGGTAGAAAAAAATGCATTTATTGCGCATTTGTGTACAAAAGGAAAAAAACACAATTTGTGCATATGAGAAAAAAAGAATAAGAAAGGGTGTTTTCTTCAAAGAAAATCATTTTCAGTAGGGGTTATGGTTTCCACGGGCGGCCAGCAACGTTGAACACCTTTGAGGCATGGACTCAATGAGGCTATTAACGACGAGTTGGGGTATTCTGCCCCACTCTTCCAGAAGAGCTCTTTTCAGTTCTTGGAGAGTTTGTGGGGGTTGTTGGCGGCCAGAAACTCGTCTTCCTAGAGCGTCCCAAACGTGCTTGATTGGATTCATGTCTGGAGAACACGCTGGCCATTCCATTCGAACGATTCCTTCCTCGAAAAGGAAATCCTCCACCAGGTTTGCACGATGTGGCCTGCAGTTATCGTCCATTAAAATGAAGTTATCTCCTATTGCTGCAGCGTAAGGGACTACAATAGGTCTGAGGATCTCATCCCTATATCGGCGACCAGTCAGAGCTCCATCTCGAATGATGTAGAGGTCAGTGCGCCCGTCAATGGAGATGCCACCATACACCAACACTCCTCCACCGCCAAATCTGACACTTTCGTGCACGAACGCAGGATTATTCCTACTGCCACGGTCCCTCCAGATGAAAATACGCCTATTATCCGGATGCACAGAAAAACGGGACTCGTCAGAAAACAGAATATTGCTCCATTCATTTCTCCTCCAGTTGACATGCTCGGTTGCCCACTCCCTGCGGTCGCGACGATGCCTTGATGTTAATCTAACACATACCATCGGTCGGCGAGCATACAGACCTACAGCATGGAGCCGGTTTCGGACAGTCTGAGTTGAAATCATGGTGCCTGTAGCCGAGCGAAGGTGTTGTTGGAGAAGAGTAGCGTTCATGTTTCGGTGTCTCCGAGCTGTTAACGCTAAATACCAATCTTCATTGGGCGTTGTTGCCCGTCTACGACCTTGCCCTGGTCTTCGGCCTGCACATCCCCTCTCCAAAAAACGGTTCCAGATCCTGGAAATGACACTTTGTGACACTCCAATGGCTTGCGCTACTTCGGCTTGAGTTTGGCCCCCTTCTAACCTACCAACAATTCTCCAAGCTTCTGAATCTGTCAAATGACTTCGCTGAGACATCGTACTCATCGAAACAAAGCAATCACTGAATGCCGATCATCCTTGTCTTCATTCTCTTTTATCCAGTTGAAAGTCAAATTTCATTCGCTGCCGCTGAAGCGACGTTTTTGACGTCGAACTCAAAATTTGCATACTCCACAGTTTGAAAACCAGAAAAATTTGCATTTGTGATTCTCTTCTTCTATTTTCGGCAAAAAAAATTTCGTTTATATCTTTATTTTATATAAAACTTCAAATATCCTTTAATTGTTTTGAGCAGTGTATTAGTATAGATTTTAGTATATATATATATATATATATATATATATATATATATATATATATTGAAAGAAGAATGTCCTACAGAATTTTAGAAGTAGGAATCTGGATAAATAAAGATGATGACAAAATCTATTTATGACAAAATAAAACATGATATAAGGAAAGAGCTTATCAGTAGTGATATTAGACATAATATCAATTTGAATACTTCGAAAAATCTAAATACTTGTAAAGAAATAGAAAAATCAATATTTAATTGTGATGGTAATCTAAGGGAAAATGACATTAAGGGAATTAATTATATTTAATATAAAAAATAAATTGATACCGGAGACTTTAACAACTTTACAATCTAGCACAAGAAATGTTAATAACGATTTGGGCTTGGATTTATTGCGGTATAGAATCAAGAAACAGGATCTACAGAGATATTGTAATTTAAAGAACTGTCAGAAAAGTACGGAAGAAAAGATCTATTTTATATTGGATTATGTGAGGAATTGCTATAAAGGAGTTAATTTTGGGTAAATATTTAAACAAGTACAATGATTTACTACCAGTAAGTAAAGTAAAAATAGTTAAGCCATTTAAATATGATAAGCCTTTAGGCCGTGTTATGTTTAATTATAATGGATATGCAAAACACCTAAAGAGGTGTATTCATGAAAGTACATGCAGTTGCAATGATGAAGAATTTATTGAAGTGAAAACTTCTTTAGGCGCGTTGGGCATTTTTTGAGATGAGAAAAAAGCCATTGAACTCGCGACACCGTTACTGTAACCGACATTGTTACCGACACCTCTGTACATTTGAAGGTAAAATTTCTTTAGGCACGTTGGACATTTTTTGAGATGGGAAAAAACCATTTAACTCCCGACACTGTTACTGTAACCAACACCTATGTATATAAGTATGTACATGTATTGTGCATAGTTCGGTATGAGGTAGGGTAGGTTTATATATTATATTTAATATATATTTATATATTATTTTTATGTAAATTAAACAGTGGTATTTTATTATATATATATATATATATATATATATATATATTATAATATATATAATATATATATATGTAATATATTGAAATTCATGTTTTCACTTCTGTCGGCACTCCCGGAGTGCTTGTTTTTTGGGGGGGTTTTACCAATGAATCTTAAAAAATGAATGACTCACAGCTCATTGTTTACATTACCAAAATTAAACACGATTTCCGAAATGGTTTATCGGTTTCGCAAATCACTGACATTTTGTTAGTTTAAACACAATAGACAATATTCTCGTGACGTCAAAGTAAATATGATTTTTATCTATACTAATATTATAAAGTAGTAAAGATTGTTTTTTGTTTGTTTGTTTGTTTGTTTGTTTGTTTGTAGGGGGTAATCTCTGGAACTACTGAAGGGATTTCAAAAGTGATGGTGGCAAATTGATGGTGACAATCCCTACTCCAACATAGGCTATATTTTATGTCGGTGCCACTAACCCCAGGGGGGCGCAGGAGCAAAAACGTTCTGAAATTTCGATTTTTTGTATACTGTAGGATCTAGAAACATGAAATTTGGCATAGTAGTTACTTATAAGATGTAAATGATCTCGAAGGACAAATTCTAATAAAAATTTGAAATTTAAAAGGGTGAGCTGAGCGAAAAACGTTCTAAAAACATTCTAAATTACAATTTCTATGGAATCTCTGGAACTACAGAACCGTTTTCAAAAGTGATGGTGGCAAATTGATGGTGACAGTCCCTGCTCCAACATAGGCTATATTTTATGTCGGTGCCACTACCCCCCAGGGGGGGGGGAAGAGTGAAAAACGTTCTAAAATTTCGATTTTTTGTATACTGAAGGAGCTAGAAACATGAAATTTGGCATGGTAGTTACTTATAAGATGTAAATGCTCTCTAAGAAGAAATTCTAAAAAAATTTGAAATTTAAAAGGGTGAGATGAGCGAAAAGCGTTCTAAAAACATTCTAAATTACAATTTCTATGGAATTTCTGGAACTACAGAACCGTTTTCAAAAGTGATGTTGGCAAATTGATGGTAACAGTCCCTGCTGTAACATAGACTGTAGTTTATGTCGGTGCCACTACCACAGGGGGTGAGCAAGAGCGGAAAACGTTCTAAAATTTCGATTTTTTTATACTAAAGGAGCTAGAAACATGAAATTTGGCACGGTAGTTACTTATAAGATGTAAATGCTCTCTAAGAACAAATTCTAAAAAAATTCGAAATTTAAAAGGGTGAGATGAGCGAAAAGCTTTCAAAAAACCTTCTAAATTACAATTTCTATGTAATCTCTGGAACTACAGAACCATTTTCAAAAGTGATGTTGGCAAATTGATGGTAACAGTCCCTGCTGTAACATAGGCAATATTTTATGTCGGTGCCACTACCACAGGAGTCTGTGGTAGGTTTCGCAAGGGCGAAAAACGTTCTAAAATTTCGAATTTTTTTATACTGAAGGTGTTATAAACATGAAATTTGGCATGGTAGTTACTTATAAGATGTAAATGCTCTCTAAGAAAAAATTCTAAAAAAAAATTCTAAATTTAAAACTGTGAGACGAGCGAAAAGCGTTCTATAAACATTCTAAATTACAATTTCTATGGAATCTCTGGAACTACCGAACTCTTTTGAAAAGTTATGGTAGCAAATTGATGGTGACAGTCCCTGCTGTAACATAGGCTATATTTTATGTCGGTGCCACTACCACAAGGAAGTGCAAAAGCGAAAAACTTTCTAAAATTTCGATTTTCTTTATACTGAAGGAACTAGAAAATCGAAATTTTGCATGGTAGTTATTTATAAAATGTAAATGCTCTCTAAGAACAATTTCTAAAAAAATTCGAAATTTAAAAGGGTGAGATGAGCGAAAAGCTCTCTAAAAACATTCTAAATTACAATTTCTATGGAATCTCTGGAACTACAGAACCATTTTCAAAAGTGATGGTAACAGTCCCTGCTGTAACATAGGCTATATTTTATATCGGTGACACTACCACAGAGGGGGGGGGGGGGGTAAAAAAGCGAAAAACGTTCTAAATTTTCGATTTTTTTTTTTCGACATTAGCGTGGCTTAATTAGTAATTTCTGAATTATCTGTGACAATAAAATTTCCTCTAATGAAAATAGGCCAACGAATACCACTTGGCATTTTTCAAGAATTACGCGAGCAAAACCGCGGGTTTTGCTAGTTCACTTATAAAAAGAAAGTACGCATGAAGAAACCAGCAAATTAAAAAATATATGTCCAAAACACCACGTATCTGAATATATTTCATTATTTCTTTTTTCTAACTCTGGGAATCCATTCTTGTAATATGGATGGGTTCGCACCGAAATCAACACACTGAGTTGATATTTAGATAAAATGATTGCATAATTTTTTTTTTTTCTGTAACATATCACAATGATTTCTTCGTTAGACGTAATTTTGGTCGTGATAAGTTTTTTTTGTTTTTGTTTTTGTTTTTAACATTACACGTTTTATTTAGTTAGTTCAATACATTATATTACAGAACTTTTGAATTTGAATAAAGAAAAGTTCTTAATTCTTTTGTTAAAGAAATGTGACTTTTTTTATTGTTTAGTGGTTAGATTGTCGATTTGAATAAATATTTCCGACCGAATTGAAATTCTCGATACCCAGTGTAAACAGAATCCGTAATTCTTTCGGATATCTTTTCACTGATATAGACGTATTACTCTTAACTTTTTCTTTCAATCTTTATTTAATTATGCAAATAAAATTTATTCAATCATATTTTTAAAGCATATTAGGTATTCATCTCCTTGTTTAGTATAAAACTTAGTAAGTGGAAATAGTATGACTGGTATAAGAATTATGTATAAGTAGTATGTTTGTCAAGCTGTCGGTCTGAATAAACATTTCAAACACAACTGAAGTTTTCGATACCCTATATAAACAAAATCCAGAATAGTTTTGGCTGTTTATTCACTGATATAAACATACTTTTAATTTTATTTTTCAAACTTTATTTAATTATGTCAAGATAATTTATTGAACCGTATTTTTTAAGCATGTAAAATATTCATTTATCTGTATTTAAATTAAAACTTAAGTCTGAATCAGAATAAAATGTTTTATAAATACTGCTCTAAATATGGTTGGTAGTTTCCCACTATAGGTGCTTTGGCTTTTTTTTTCTTTAAACTTGTAGCAATTTGGGCTTCAGAAAGTGACATTTGTTGCCAAATCATGTAAACAGCTATGAAAACAAAATTCATACACTTTTATGCTTGTTGAGATATATATTTACTAGGGGGCTCAGTCCCCTACGAGCTACGCTTGCCTACACACCCCAGAAACTAAAAACACACTAATTTGCTCTGTTTTAAAAATATAACAACGATTACAGAAGTTTACATAATATTATCACGAACTGTGACGGTCTTCTGTAATCGGGTTGCGATTAATTTTCCTTTGACTGTAGGATTTGTCGATTTCCGGGGGCCACATCCACCGTTGACGTGACATCTAACAACCGTATTCGTAATTGATTAAAAAAGATCACTTACACATTTGAAAATCAGCTTGTATAAAATGGTTAAGTAAAAAATTTCGCTGTCTCCCGGATTTTTATAACGACGCTAATGTCAATATTCTCATTCTGGATTCGAGACTACACAAATTCGTCTGCTTGGGAATAATATTCAGAACCACGTCAATATGAACAGCATTCAGTTTAGAAAATTTGCGCTCATATTTTGTCTTTATGTCGAGTGTTAGATATTTTCATAAATAAGTATAGATTAAACATGAATTATTTTTAACCATTGGGAAAATGGTTGTTGTTTTCGGTCGAGAATGGACCTCTTGGCGTCGTCACTTTATTTTTTTTAAGCGTTTTTAAAGAAATTTTGTAATTTTAGAAGAATTTTTCACGAAATTCTGTAACTTTAGAAGTATTTTTCTTTGAACAGGATATAGAAATGCATAAAATCGTTACAAAATGTTAAAGTTACAAAAAGGATAGATGCAAATTATCAGATATGAAAAAGTCCTTCCGGCCTGTACCGGGAGGAAAAGGTAGCTTTCCTATATCTTCGTTTTAAAATTTTAGCTAATATTACACGAAAACAGCAAGTTAAAATGCAAAGAAACGTTTACAAAAGATTCGTTAATATTGAATTTAAATAAGAAAATCGCCAAATTATTGAGCAATAGCCAAATTGGCTTCATTTATGAAGACTTATTTTGGTCGCCAAATTTGGCGATATTTCGCCAAACGTCGCCAAGCTTGGCGAGAATTTGGCGCTAACGGTTATGAATATATAGTTTTATGCGTAAGATTGGGAAAATTATTACTACAATAAAAGAAAATAATTTGCGAGTAATCGCGTTAATGTGCTGTTTTGTTTCAAAATGTCAGCCACCCTAGAATTTCAAACTGTTCTATCTCAGCCATTTTTTTAAGATAGAGGTAAACCAAAAAATGCTCTGGAATCCTTGTATCAAGGCCTAATACGTAATTAAAAAATAAATTTGAATTTTTAACTTTTTTGTATATTTATTTTAGTTTTAAATTTTTAAATGGCCACCATCTTGAAACAAAATGGCGGACCAAGCTGGCCAACGAACTCGGTAGAGACATTACTGACTTTAATACACACTATTAGTTTCATCAAAATCGATTCATAAATACGGGCGTTATCGTATGACATAGGTCAGATATATATATATATATGGAGATATATATATATATATATATATATATATATATATAAATCAACATTTGAACGGAGGGTGGTTTTGGGGTCTAGGGGTCATGATCGGTGAAAATATATCGAAATTTTCCGGAACTGCTTTCCTCCGAACGGCTGCAATAGGTAGCTTTATACTTTTTTGTATTGAAAGCTACCTAATACTTTTTTGTATTGAAAGCTACCTAAACTAGTCGTTGGGGGCCACCGTAATACTTACCCATCATGGATATGCATAATGTAAAATATTAAAACAAAAATGTGTAAACTACTTATAAAATGCATAGCAATTCAAATAAAATCGTGGCCTGATGACGTCATAACTTTATAGGCTCGATTACTGAATTGCTTGAAAGAGGTTTTTCCTTATAACTCCAAAAATAATAATCCTATTAACTAGCGGTTTATTGCATCTGATTAAGCGTCAAATTTCCAATTAAAATATATCTTTGAAGTGAAATTTAAATGAAATACAGGGTCATGAAAAATCGAAGAGTGTGGCAAATAGGATTACAGATATCTCAGCAACTAATTATCCGATCGACTTCATGCTTTATGCAAAATTTATGTTTTTTTATTGTCTTTTATATTCATTTCTTAAAATAAACAATTTCGAAAATTTTTATATACCTTTTATCAGAACGAATATTTCGAGAGTCCGAAAAAAATAGATCCGGTTAATCGAGGTTATTGAAATGAAATAGGCTTCTTCCCATTATTACATACTAAGTACATACAAAATTGCAAGTGTCTATCTCAATTTTTTCGGGAGATAGAGCGTTTACAGACACACAGACGGACGGCAAATTTTTTTTTCTAAAAATATGTTTTTTGGAATCTCTAGTGTCTGAAACGTGTAAATCCGTCAAAAAAAAATTTTCGATTTTCAAAACGATTACAAGACTTACCCTATACTACGTATGATGGGTAAGTAAAAAGCCGAATTCAGAAATTGACGTCGGACGAGAAATCGTCTGATAAAGCAAACAAGTTGGAAATTGTACGTCAAACGTGACAAATGAGGTGCGTTCGTACTATAGCTAGTTATATAAATATTCAGATCTAGATGATTTTTAATTCTGTGAAATGAATTATATCGTCTGCAGATTAATTTCTGTCATAAAATAAGTATCTCGGTCGCTTGACGATGAATCTTCCGAAGCTCCTATAACAAAAAAGCACCGATTTAAAAAAAAATTCAAATTTCTTAATAAATACTTTTATTAATATCTCCTAAAGTTTTGATTCAATTTTAATAAAATTTGAAATGTCTCGACAAAATTCTGCAAAGATAATATATCTTAAATTTTAAACCACTCGGTTGGGTAGTTTTTGCGTTGTTATATGCGGACGGACGGACGGACGGACGGCCAGACAAACGGACGGACGGACCAAGCGACGACAATAGGTGCTACGTATTAATATAATTAAGAACGCACCTAAAAGCGTAGTCTTCAACTTTAATTTTCTCAAAATACCTTTAGCTCAGACATCGATCTAAACAAGAGTTAAAGTTATTGTAGGAAGGACCCCCACAACATATTAAGGTATATATTAAGGATAAGGTGTTATAATATACTAGGGGGCTCAGCCCCCTACTCGCTAACGCTCGCCAACCCCCCGTGAATTACAAAGCAATTCACATTGAGACCGCTACGCGGTCCCAGCTCGCTTCGCTCGATCGCCCCTTTTTATTTTTCTAATAATTCTAGCCGGAATATGTACTACAATAAATCATTTGAACATATGAAATTGACATTTTTTTTAATGTAAAAAAGTAATCGAAAACTCCGTTGAAAACACAACTAAAAATGCATTTAGTTGATGCTTCTAATGGACATATAAATAATTTAAATACTATGAAAAAGGGATCTTGAAAACATAATTAGTTTAAAACTTATTGCACCTATAATATTGTACAACACGGCTTAAATTCACTAAAAAAAAACTACGTGGTAGGAAGATAGTTTATCATCAATGACTTTTTAAATTTCGTTTAACATTTTACTATTCTAATTGGTTATAGATTTCTGCAAAAGAAATTTTTACTTCATTGAAATTGAAGAAAAATCATTTTTATTTCAATTAAACATCAACAGATGGCAGCAGGGGATTCTAGAAAGTTTATATTTTATTATCTCCGAATTTTTGTGTGAGTGAAATTCGTAAATAAATTCTAAATAAGAGTTGAGAATTCAATATTACTCATAATTAAATGACAATATTACTCATAATTAAAATGAGGAATCATCTCAGACGCTTTGTTCATATTATTTTATTTTTAATAATTGATAGCTTGAGTTTCTGTGCCCTAGCACTGACCGCCATATTTAAGGTGGAGCTAACACAATCTTGTCTCTTCATTGGTCTAAGCTCTGGAAACTACGGCTGTTGCCAACGATAAGATAGAAATTCAGCCCTATTTCCGCGCCACGTAAGACAAATATATATATAGATAATGGTAAATATTGGAAAATGCGTTTCAATAACTGCCGCGATGGTTCAAACGAATATTTTTGCGAGGACATAGAATGTCAGAATATCTTGAACTGTAGTAATGGAAAATGCGTTTATTTGTAGATGATTCCGATGAATATTTTTGTATAATTAATATTTTTTTTTCTTTTTTTTTTTAAAGCTTTCGGAACATTTTCCCAATGGTTGTTGTAATTTGTTAAATTATTTTTTTTTCATTTTAATTCAACGTCATGTATATTTTTCATGTTATCTCTCTAAATATGGAAATCAAAATATTACTTTCAGAAGCTATAAGAAAATCGTTTTAAATACATTGTTTTAAAATATAAGGTAATTTTCCTCATTAAATGCTTTTCGCACGTAATAATTTAATCATTTTAAAGTTTCCTTTCTCTTTTAATATTCACGTGTAAAGTATTTGGGAATATAATTTTTTCTATTTTTTAAATGTAACGTAATTTTTACCCCTTTTCTCGCTTTTCGAGCGTAATAATTTAATTATT
This sequence comes from Maratus michaelseni, assembly GCA_963931845.1. Classification (NCBI taxonomy): domain Eukaryota; kingdom Metazoa; phylum Arthropoda; class Arachnida; order Araneae; family Salticidae; genus Maratus; species Maratus michaelseni. Next base: position 438,599,837 of record OZ007588.1, read on the forward strand.
TTAAATTTTCTTTCTCTTTCATTATTTTCGTGTAAATATAAATTGTAAAATGGTTAGAGATATTATTTGCGCTTTTTAACACTTTTCAACCTAGTTGAAAAGTGTTTATGACTTCAGTTTGTCTGGTCGTGCTCTAACTCGCGTAAATATACTCGGATCTCTCTGAAATTTTTATATGTTATTGTCGTATGCTGTAGCATGTTCCCTATTTCAACAGAAGTGTGTAGCACTTATAGTTTTTTTACACTGACTGTCAAAAGTATTCCGTTACATTAGTCAATGAGGAATAATCGTTTCAAGAGCATTTTGATAATGCTACGTCATTTAAAACATGATGGAACTGATATATAATTATGAAGAGCATTAAAACGTGTTTTTTGTAGAATATGGGGTGCAAAGCATTAATTATTAATTTACAGGGTCAAACAAAAGAATTCTGTTAAACGTTGTTCTATGGGGAAAAATCGTTTGCAGTGTAATTTAGAGATATTTCACTATTTCAAACATAATGAATATCCATTACTGAGGTGCACTATAAATTGCTCTCTTGAAAGTGTGGTGTGCATCGCGTTTATTTACAGGGACACACAAAAGATATTGGTTACAGTACATGTGCGATATTTACAGTCTATGAGTGATAAGTGCGTTTTAACATTGATTTGTGATTTTAAGTTCAACTAAATTTCTTCATACGTGTGTTTATAAACTCGGTTGATCATATACAGGGCTACACAAGGGAATCCGTAAGTATTACAAACTATTGGAGTGAATTGCTTAAGGGTTGTTTTAATTGTGTTACGCATTTTCTTGCTGAACTATAATATATTTAATATACTAATATAAGTTTGTGGAATATAAATAAATTCCTAAACAGGGCTACGCAAAGAAAAAGGTACATTGTTGTTTACAATTGGTAATTGAAGCAAGTGAGTTTTAAGTTGCCTTTTGGCTTAATTTGTGGTGTGTACGAAAGTCTTCAGATAATATACAGGGCTGTACAAAAGATTTCGAGTACATTTCCATCGATTAGCAAAAATTGCTAAACGTGAATATTCTAACAGAACTAAATTTTATCATGCTATATATCCACATCTATAGATCATGTACAGGGCTACTTTTTTGACATTGGTAGGTAATTTCGAAAACTGTATTTTTCAATGTGTCATCTGTTTTCTTAACTGTTCACTTACACATCTCCTTTCACCTTATTTAACGGTGAAGTTTCGTTACAGTTTTCTGGCTGTGTTGGAAAGTGTTTCATAATCTATACTTGGCGCATGATTTTTCGTTCTTGTTTAAAATTTGACAACAATACAACATTAGGTATAACAACAAAAGCATGCTAAAACTTGAATATTGAAAAGATTATGGAAGATTAGGAAGATTTTATTGGATGCAAACTAGACGTTTATTCTTCTACCAGAGTTAATCATCGGTTTTTTTTTTCAGGTTAATAGTTACACGAATGCAACTGTTCTAAAAAAGGGAAAGACAGTGAAAAGGGCGTCATTTTAATTTTATTCAAACTATTCAGCTTTAAAAATGCACTTTTTATGTTTCACCATTTTGTTTTAAATATGAAAGTTAAACTCTGTTTTTTATGTGCAAACAACTTATTACATTTTTGACTGTATTTACTCTGCCGGAATCGAAAGATAAAAAACCGTAGTAGACTTGCCAGAAGAGGACGTATATTACGAAATATAACATAACATAGAGTGAGATTGTACTTATTTTACCCGAACCTCACATAGAGACAAGAAAGAGGGACGGGGTTCAAGAACTTACAAACGAAAATGAATCACCCGAACATTACTTAAGTTCAATAGTCAATCTATGCAATCATTGTAATGCTCTCTTTTTTAGCAGTATGTTGACTACAGAACATTTTAGTTCCTGTTGTCATAATCTCCTAATGGCCTCATTTCCCTACCAAACTCTACTATAAATAATCAACTACATGAGTTACTTCTTATTAGCCCAAATTTTGTCAAATGTATAATATAATATAAAGCAATGTCGTTCGCATCGTTTACAACAATATTGAAGGAAAAACCAGGTGAACGTCCCTATTGCTTTAAAATACATGCTCAAATCCATTGATATAATTCGTTTGATTCAAGGTTCGTTTGAAAATTTGACTAGGGTAGCATCCGTAGGTGAAGATCCATATTCCTTTAAAATACAAAGCCAATTCGATTGATTTAAGGTACATTTAGAAAAATGGCCCAACGCAGCGGGCGTAGCATGCTAGTTTCTCAATAAAACTACCAATTTTCATATTTTTTATATGCAATAGTTTTTAGGTGCGTTCGTAATTATATAAACACGTAGCACCTATTGTCGTCGTCTGGTCCGTCCGTCCGTCCGCATATAACAACGCAAAAACAACCCAACCGAATGGTTTGAAATTTAAGATATAGTATCTTTGCAAAATTTTGTCGACACATTTCAAATTTTGTGAAAATTGAATCAAAACTTTAGAAAATATTAATAAAGACATTTTTTAAGAAATTTGAATTTTTTTTTAAATAGTTGCTTTCTTGTTATAGGAGCTTCCGAAGTTTTATCGTCAAGCGACCGAGATACTTATTTTATTACAGAAATTAATCTGCAGACGATATAATTCATTTCACAGAATTAAAAATCATCAAGATCTGAATATTTATATAACTAGCTGTAGTACGAACGCACCTCATTTGTCACGTTTGGCGTACAATTTCCAATTTGTTAGGTGCGTTCGTAATTGTGTAAATACGTAGCACCTATTGTCGTCGTCTGGTCCGTCTGTCCGTCCTTCCCGCATATAACAACGAAAAAACTGCCCAACCGAACGGTTTGAAATTTAAGATATACTATCGTTGCAGAATTTTGTCGAGACATTTCAAATTTTGTGAAAATCGAATCAAAACTTTTGAAAATATTAATAAAAACATTTTTTTAAGAAATTTGATTTTTTTTTTTTAAATAGTTGCTTTCTTGTTATTGAAGCTTCCGAAGTTTTATCGTCAAGCGACCGAGATACTTATTTTATTACAGAAATTAATCTGCAGACGATATAATTCATTTCACAGAATTAAAAATCATCAAGATCTGAATATTTATATGACTAGCTATAGTACAAACGCACCTCATTTGTCACGTTTGACGTACAATTTCCAACGTGTTTATTATTATTATTGTGAGTCTAGAAAGTCAAAAGGTCACAATAAATTGAATTTTGGCGGCAGCGGCAGCAGTAGTTACTTTTTTTTAGAATATATAGGATACAAGATATGAAACTATCTTAAAGCGTAATGGTAACGCAATGACGATCGCAGGGCCTCTAGTGACAAGGGAGGAGAAACTTCTCCTACCCGGAATATCATTATGACCTTTCCTTTTTTTAATTGTCTGAGTGCAACGAAGACTCATACACAGCGCAGTATTACTTTGCCCCATATATAGCTACGATGGATATTAAAATCTTTCGTCAAGCATAACTCAAAAAATATTTAACGGATTTCGTTCAAATTTTTACAGCAGGTACCTATAAAGGTGACAACGACGTCTATTTATTACCAAGAATAAATGTCAAACCGTTTGGAAATTATATTAAAAAAATAGATAAAAAAGCAGAATTAAAGTACGTACGTCACGAAAATTTTGTGCGTACGTCATTTTAACCGGCGAAGATTTTTGTAGACAATCGGAATTGAAAAGTTCATGGAGTACATGGAGCAAAAAAATATGCACGCACTGATATTCAGCACAATAAAATATATTTCAATTTAGTAGAAATCGAAAATTAATCTGTATTTTTTTCTGTTTGAAAGAAAACCCCCGCAATAACATGGTAGACTTGGTATTAGAGATTTGGCGCAAATCTCAGCAATAGCAGCTTTTTTTATTTCGCGTGTGTAAATTTAAAAAAAAAATCTTTGGTGTTTAAATAAAAGGTTTCGATTTATGGCATTATTTCTTTTTTTTTTCTCTTTTTAGCATTTTAAATGGGATTAATGAAAGGCATGTATTTTAAATTAAACGAGTGAAAGGTTTATATTTAAATGAAATGAATTCAATATGAAAATGTTATAGGAACAATATTTGGCGATTTATCAACTGCGCCAGGATAACAAAAAAGTACCAATATATCAAACGGTATGTAGTATGTGAAATGAAACAATTATATTATAATCACCCATCATACAAGAAAAAAACTAATATTCTGCATTCAGTGAGAAAAATCCATCTCCTGTGCCGTAAGATTTGGCGAGTTCTTTTTTGGTGATAAGTTTTTCGATGTGATTGTTGGGATCTGCAGGATTTGGCTTACTTTTTCTAAATCTTATTTTTTTTTTTTGCAGATGTAGTATTATGTAAATAATATTGTTTTGCAGATATTTTTCTATTTTGTATATTTGGCATTCTACTTTGTATATTTTCTATTTGGCATTTGGAAAAGAGATTTTTACCTTTTTATCTGTGCCTTCGGAAATATTAAAAAATAAAAAAAGATTTACATATATCAAGCGTATAATGTTATGTTTTGCATTTTTATACGGACCACTTCTCCATTTTTAGATTTTAAATGCTATTTATTATTTACTAGCCGTTTATTAATTGTTTACAATTTACCCCCCTGATAATAACAATTATTTATCACAAAAATGCCTCTTAGGTTTGTTAAATAAGTTTATTTATGTATTTTTATTACTTATTGAAATATCGAATATGGCGATAAAATTTTATTTTAGCATCGTGCTTAAATTTTTAAGATGGTGCAAAAACATGCTTTAATAAACGTATGTTTGTAAATATTTGAAAAACATATTTTACCGCTCTCTTGAAAAATTTTGTAAAATGCTAAAACTACCTTTTGGTACCATTTAAAATTTTTTTCGCCAACCGACATAGGATACGAAACTTTTCCCCATTCAGATACACAGGCAAGGCTGGTCTCAAACAAGAGTAAAGCTAGCAACAATAATGTTTTAACTCTATAAGAGTTCAATAATGATATTAAATGCTCCGATTGGCTTTGGGCCCTATTACGAAAGTTTCTCCTAAAAAAAGAACTGTAGAAGAAGTCTTTTATTAGTTAATAATACAAACAACACTAATGGCATGGAGGTAAAAGTTTTAATTTAAATGTATATATTTGAACCCCCCCCCCCCCCAAAAAAAAAAAAAAGAAAAAGAAAAAAAAAAAAAAAAAAAAAAAAAGTTACAGTAATGAATTTAAAATGGCATTAAGCCATGCTTTCTGACATAAGCAATTGGCTGCAAACGCGATAACGAGAAACTTTCACTTAACTTAATAACATGTAGCTAATATAGCCCTCAGGGTACTTTGCAGTTATACAGACCTTGTGGTTTTAAAAAGCTTGAGACAATTCAGGTTTAAGAAGTTGAGATTTACTGTCAAATGATATAAACAACTATGAACACAAAACTGATGAATTATTATTTAGGTTTATGTATGTATTTAAAAAAAAGTTGCATCTGATTACACTTATTAGATAAATTACTTCTGTTTGCATTTAATAACTGATAAACGGCTCCTGTATATTAAATGAATTGTTTAAATATTGGGAAGAGGTGGCGAGAGGTAGAAAGACGAGTAAACAAACGGGTAGACAGACGTGTAGAAAGACGAGTAGCGACATAGGTAGGCTGACTGACGGGTAGCGAAACGAATAGACAGACGGCTAGAGAGAAAGGTAAAAAGAGGGTTGACAGAGGGGTAGCATCACCGGTAGCCAGGAATGTAGCGAGAAAAGTTGCGAGACGCGTAGCGTGGTAGATAAAGAGACGAGTTGACTGACGGGTAATGAGATTGGTAGCGAGTCGGGTACAAAAACAGACGGATAGTGAGACGGGTATACAGACGAGTAGCGAGACAGTAGATGGGTACGGAGATGGGTTGGGTAGAGAGGCGTATAGGCAGACGCGTAGAGAGACAGATAGACAAGTTGTGAGAGAGATAGACAAATGGGTAGCGAAGTGGATAGAGACACGGTTAGACATACAAGTAGTTAGACGGATAGACAGACGGTTAGAGAAATAGATTGGCGGGTAGCGAGACCGGTAGAGATATATAGAGACAGGTAGTGAGACGTGTAGAGAGATAAACAATCGGTTAGAGAGACGGGCAGAAGAACGGATAGGGAAACAGACAGATTGTGGAGAGACAGACAGACAGGCAAAAGAAAAGTCTGCGGATTGGTGCAGTAAAGGCGCAGGTGGCAGAGCCTCCTCGAAAATAATCAAGAAGTATCTGTTAAGCTTAACTTTGAAATATATATAATTTTTCAATTTTGCCGATATGGAGATTTAATGTAAAAGTTATTTTACAGAAGTCATCGAAAGATTTTTTGTATACTTTAATAGTAATTTAGACTATAGGATTTGCAATCTGGTTTGTAGCAAAGCATGCTATCAATGTGTTTTGAAGTGTAAGAGTTTCTATAAACAGTTATACAAATAATAGATATATAATCAAGGAAGAAAAATTTTAAATTCACACACCAAAAAGGGTGCAACAATGAAATTAAATTTGCGTTAAGCCACACTTGATGGAATAATCTATTGAAATCCAATTACGTAACTTTAAAAAGCTTGGCGTTTTAAAAGATCCGGCGTTTTTTTTTTTTTTTTTTTTTTTTCCAAGTTTTGCGCAATACGCGCTTAAGAAAATGAGATTCTTTGCCACATGTTAAAAAAAATTATGACAACACATCTGATGAACGGTACTTCTTTTCTATTTTTTTAACAGTGTTTATGAATTTATATATGATATTTTGTAATTCTGTCATTTAATTTGCTCTTTTTCTTTATATTGTAATTGTTAACCCTATGTTCTCAGCAATATCACTCAGACTAATTCCTTTGAGGGAAGTTCTAGTAATTATTTACGTTTTCAACTTTGTTATAAAAGCAAAAAACGAAAGTTTTGAATTCCGATTTGTATGCATACAATATTCTGACTGACGTATTTTAACATGTTTAGGCATATTTAAAAAGTTCCGAAAAGAATTGTTGTTACATTAATAATAAAACAAGAACGAAAAATCATGCGTCAAGCATAGATTATGTAGCACTTTCCAACGCTTCTAAAATAATTTTACAAATCATTACCGTTTAATAAGCTGAAAGATGACATCTAAGTAAACAATTTGGAAAACGCATAACATATTTAAAAACGTAATTTCGGGAATTTTCAATATATACAATATTCGGAAAAATATCCGAATACGTTTATGTAGCCCTGTATAGGATCTATAGATTTGTATATATACATAGGATGCTAAATTTTAGTTTAGTTAGGAAACGCGTAGCACAGTTTAAATTCTCCTTCTGGAGTTTGTCAATAAACGGAAATGTGTTCGCGAACTTTTGTGCTGCCCTGTATAGGATCTACAGAATTTATACACACCACGTAATAGACAAAAAGCTAGTTAAGATTAAAATCGCGTTCAGTAACTTAAAACGCACTTCCAGGAATTATTGTTAACAGACAGGAGAGAATTCTTTTGTGTGTCCCTGTAAATGAACGATGACTGCTATACACACACTATTCTGTAGTAAGCCTCTTGTAATGCACCTTAGTAATATATATAAACTTCAATGCGTTTAAAATAGTGGAACATTATTTAAATAAGCCGCAGACGATTTTTCTCCATAGACGTAATGTAACGGAATTATTTTGACTGTCCCTGTAAAATAACTCTAAGTGCTATACACCTACTATTCCATATTAAGCTTCTTCTAATGCATCTTAGTGATCTATATAAATTTCAATGCGTTTACAATAGTGAAACATTTTTAAAATAAACCGCAAATGATTTTTCCCCATAGACCGCAATGTAACGGAATTCTTTTGAGTGTCCCTGTAAGAAAACTATAAGTGCTACACACTTCAGTTGAAATAGGGAACGTGCCATAGATAACGACAATAACATATAAAAATTGCAGAGCAATCCGAGCATATTTACGGGAGTTAGAGCACGGACAGACGGCCAGACGGCCATCCGGCCAGACAAACCGAAGTCATAAGCACTTTTTAACTAGGTTGGAAAGTGCTAAAAAAAGAATAAAAATGAACAAACATGAACAAATTTAAACAAAGCGCCAATGGTCGATTTGAAGAGAATCGTCTGCCTCGAAGATAAAAGAATATTAAAGAATAGATATTAAAACTTAGAGCATAAGCACATTTCATATACTGTAAAAACACTTATTTTCGCGAGGCTTTAATTTTCGCGATTTTCGCGAGCCCGTCGTAATCGCGAAAATTTAAGCCTCGCGAAATATTTTTTTTTCGCCTCAAATAATAATAAAAAATCAGAATTTTTTCACTCCCACTATCCAAAATTTAATGATTACAATTACTTAAATAAGAAATAAGTACAAAGTTTTTTTTTAATATATACAACTATTTCTTGAATACTATACAACTATTTCTTGAATAAAAACAATAATACAACTAATAGAATGCAGCTCATTCACTTACAATATTTATACCAGCTTCTTTGAAGCCATTCAAAATTATTTCATGTTTGGCTTCGACACCGTTAAATGTGTGCACAAGCCAAGAAGCGTGAATCTGTTTTAGTCGTGATATTCGTAGGTCCACAGATTCTTTTTCCTCTAGAAATTTAAACTAATTAGAATACTACTCAATAAACTCATTCTTGAGCAAACGCTTGAACTCGCCATTTACAGTTGTCCAAAGGCTGGAGCTCTCCTGTGCAAGAAGCGGGTATAAAAAATGGAATAATATCCCCTTCTCTAGATCAGCCAGAAAAAGAGGATCTGGGTGTGCCTTAAAAACGTCGAACAATGCTACACCAGGTTGTTCTGGAACTAGCCCGAGAAGCTCCCTCTGCATGTCGCAATAAGGTACAAAAATATTCTCGATGTATCGAATTATTGTATCAGTATCGCTTCAGTGTGCATCGGTGTGCCACACATCCCAGTCCGCGAGAAATGTAAACCATGGATGACAATTTATTGTTTTTCCAGCGTACAACAATTGTGGTGGAAGTAGGTTTCCAGAAAGGGAACATACTAACAAAAGAGTCATCTCTCTTTTATCTTCCATACTGATTATGGACACTTGTTTTGAGCCACGTTCTTCCAATGTGTATTCAGATATAGGCACAAACTTTGCGTTTGTCTGATCGAAGTTAACAAACATCTCAGAGGGAACAACATTTTGTTTGTGTTGTGTTTCCACGTGTTGTTTTTAGAGCGATGGGGAGAGGGGAGGGGGACGAACTTTTCGGACACAAAGAAGTTTCTTAAAATGCCTTATGCAAAAGGGGTTCTATTTAGGTAGTTTCGGGATTTTTCAACTTTCGGTTCTGTTCATATGAAATTCGCGAAATCACCGATGTCTTAATTTTCGCGAAAATTAAGGCTCGCGAAAATAAGTGCTTTTACAGTACTTAAATTTCTGAAGTTTGTTAGTTTTTTCACCTTGTCACAAGTGTTGTTGCCATTACAGATTTTGCCATAACTGTATGTCAATCTATATGTTAGACTGTATCTTGTATGTTAACCTATGGTCCGCAATGGCTATTTTTTCTTATTTTTTTTACATTTCCATTTTTATATTTTATTTTAAATTTTAAATATTTTTAATGACATTTTTTTCAAAATGATGGCAATTCTGTTACTTCCATTGTTGCTTCACACACGTGGCTTTTTGGATGTATTTTTTAATTTGCAGGTTACATTTCGGAAAAAAATATTTATGCACGTGCACTTTACGTTTATAAGACAATAAAAATCCATACTTATATTTACTGTATACACGACAATATTATATTGGAAAGCTTTAATCATTAAAACTTTATAACCATTTCTTTCATTGCAAGTCAATAGGAAAAGAATTGAATTGATTTGAATACTTGGTGTTTAGTCATAAAAGCACAAATATAAAGTACGTGTGAAAAGTTTGCGCCGGTGAAAATGACGTTATGCTGAGCTTGAAATATATTCTTACATTGATAAAACTAAAAAGAAAAATACTTTCTTTTGAAAGAAAATAGCATCCGTCAGACCGAAATGTCGGAGCATTGAGTCACATAAACTTTAATGGTGACATTTAAGAAAAAACAAGAACGAAAAATCATGCGTCAAGCATAGATTATGTAACACTTTCCAACATTTCCAAAAAAATTTTACAAATCACACCTTTTAATAAGCTAAAAAATAACATCTAAGTAAACAATTTGGAAAACTCATAACATATTTAAAAACATAATTTCAGGAATTTTCAACATATACAATATTCGGAAAAACATCCGAATACGTTTATTCATCCCTGTATAGGATCTATAGATTTGTATATATACTACATAGGATGCTAAATTTTAGTTCAGTTAGGAAACGCGTAGCACAGTTTAAAATTTTCCGTCTGGAGTTTCTGTCAATAAACGGAAATGTGTTTGCGAACTTTTGTGCTTCCCTGTATAGGATCTACAGAATTTATACTCACCACGTAATAGACAAAAAGCGAGTTAAAATTAAAATCGCGTTCAGTAACTTAAAACGCACTTCCAAGAATTATTGTTAACAGACAGTAGAGCAGGCCTGTCCAACCTTTCAGTGAGAAGGGGCGCACCTCTTATATTGGCATACAATGAAGGGCGCCATTATTAACATGGCTTAAAACATGTCCAAAATTATCTCACGGTTCTAGTAACGATACACATGCATCTTTTACGATGCATATGCATCTCACAGTGGAAGACATAAAGTCCCATGCTTCAAGAGCAGCATGTAATATATATATATATATATTTCAAATTATAAATCATAATTAATTTCAATTTATGCATTTTTCTTTCTGGTAGGAACTTAATCTAAAAAAAGCTTTCTAGGAGAAGGAACCAGAAACTTTAATCTCGCCTATAATAATAATAAAAAAAATATATATAGAAATCTGAGAAATTGTTAGGTTTTTCAGGATGTAAAATACGCCTTGACTTGGAGGCATGAATTTAGCGTTATTAAAACTATAAAAACTAAGACAGGCATGATAGTGACCAATCCATGAGTGATTCCAGAGATACAGCTTGGGAGAGCTTCTTTCATTGACAGAAATCTTTTCGCACGATTTTATGTATTTCTTTTAAACAAGATGAGAAAATTTCAGAAATTTTTGAAACGTCGGGGAAATAAAATTACACCCCTTTACCCCTCTCATAAAACAATCAATGGGCCAATGTAACAACAACAACAACAACAAAATTCTGTGAACTTTCATACACGAAGGAGGATATGGGAGTGACCGCTTATTTTTCTAAATTTCACCTCGTAACATATTAAAAAAGTTATTTCCAACTATTACCAATTTCCATCATCGTGATTTCTATAAAAAAATTATACACAATAACTTTAAATAAGTGAAGAAGACCTTTAAATTTTTAAGTATGTTTTTCGTCTACAGATGCGTAAAATACATTTTCAGTGGTTTTAAATCCATCTCTCAGGAAAATATCAAGAATTTTAAATACACATTCTTTAAAATAAAATTTGATTTTTTAAAAATGTTAACAACAGTAAACCTTCATAAGGGCGCCAAGGAAACCATCGCAGGGCGCCGTGGCGCCCGCGGACGCCGCGTTGGACATCCCTGCAGTAGAGAATTCTTTTGTGTGTCCCTGTAAATGAACGATGACTGCTATACACACAATATTCTGTAGTAAGCCTCTTGTACTGCACCTTAGTGATATATATAAATTTCAATGCGTTTAAAATAGTGAAACATTATTTAAATAAACCGCAGACGATTTTTCTCCATAGACGTAATGTAACGGAATTCTTTTGACTGTCCCTGTAAAGTAACTATAAGTGCTATGCACACCCTATTCCATATTAAGCTTCTTTTAATGCACCTTAGTGATATGTATATAAATTTCAATGCGTTTAAAATAAGGAAACATTATTTAAATAAACCGCAAATGATTTTTCCCCATAGACCGCGATGTAACGAAATTCTTTTGAGTGTCCCTCTCTGTAAAAAAACTATAAGTGCTACACACTTCCGTTGAAATAGGGAACATGGTATAGATAACGACAATAACATATAAAAATTGCAGAGCAATCCGAGCATATTTACGGGAGTTAGAGCACGGCCAGACGACCAGACGGCCAGACAAACCGAAGTCATAAACACTTTTCAACTAGGTTGGAAAGTGTTAAAAAATTATGTTTACTGTTTAATAGTATAAAAGTAAGTTTGCATTAACAGCTGTTGATTATTTATTTTCAAGTGTTTATTCAGTCGTCAGTTACCTCAGGTAACTATTACATAACTATTAATCTATCAGCAGTCGAGCCTATCCTTATAGCGAAAGACACTCCAATAAGAACATCTCTGTAAACTCTACTAAAACCGACATAAGTTATTCTAAGTGAAAACTCCTTTGGATCAATGTCCACAACAATTTTTGACAAAGTTAAATCCTGGGATTTGTGTATGATGACAGCGTACGTAACTGTTAAAGGCAACTAAGTTCGGGAGCATGAGACATTTTTTTTCTTTCCTAGATTTAGAATTAAGTGTGACAGGGAAAAGTCTTTCAGTTAGAAATAGCCCATGATAATCATCAAAATCAACCATTACAGCCTGTGGCAAGCCTGGAGGCCGAAGTCATAGGTCGTAGACAATATCTTTTACTTTACCAAATGCACCATTTACCAATCCTACTTCTGTCCACAAATTGGTACGAAACATGATGCCGCATTCAATTGCTAACAAAAGTTTCTCCTGAAGTCCAAATGCGTGATCATCTTCATTCTACACTGCTGTCCAAAATTTAAGGGGCAGTGACCGGACGATTTCGCTTTTTACACGGTTTGTCGAATACCTTCTGAAATTCTTGACAAATTGTTCTTGAAATTCGAGGATGTAAAGCACATGTTTGACTTCAAGAACAGTAGAAACAGTATACTGCAATTAGAAAAATAATAATATATTGAATATTTGATGAGAGATGGGCTTTTGTATGAAATAATTTATAACTGCGCATGCGCGAACTATACCAAAGATTTTTTTTTTCATGATTTGGTAGTAAATTCTATAGAGTAACGCATATAAAAAGACCAGTCAAATATCGTGAAACTCAGAAAGATACCACCAATATAGTGAGCTAATTGACAAATTCAGGGGGAAATCACATTGGACTATATGGCCCTCCCGAACTTGGTGGAAAAGGCGTCACGCGCGCGGAATAGGAGGACCCTTCACTGGGTTACCGACCATATCTGTAGTGTACCCGATCACGGAAGATACCACCGGAAAAATTTAAAAGCTATAAGCAGTAAGTATACATCGACCATACATCAACCAGTGGTTTAAGGCTAGCCGGATCGTTGAATAAATCGGGGCGGCTTCGACATCATTATAGCACTATTATGTGCGCGTGTTTAGAAGAGGGTAATATTTTTAAAAATATTCTTTTATCAATTAATAATTAAATATTAGTTTTTGATTATACGTTGAGAAATCAATTTAGAAATCCTAAACATATATTTTTAAATAATGTTTCATTTTTTCTTTCCTGTTATCCTATCTTAACACGTTGACGGACACTTGCGGCTATAACCGTCAAAGCGAAGTTCACTTTGTGGCATGAGGGCTATAGCAGCACAAATGTGCATTTACCGACGTACAAGTAGAATCCCAGTGTCAATTTTCGAACTTCACTTGTTTCTACTGTCCGTCAATGTGTTAAAAAAGAAACTTAGCAAAAATTATGTATTTTTTCATAAAGTCACTTGCTTGCGCTATCTACCAAGCATAAAAAAAGTAGTGAATTTTTCATAATCGAGTTCGTTGCCCACGCCAAATTAATGTATTGTAACGTAATTTTTTTTTTTTTTTTTTGGGGGGGGGGAATAGGAATTGCAGTCCAGAAATTAGGCGTAATTTTCAAGATAAACATTGAATGCGTATAAAAGAGTGTTTTTTATAAAACTATTTTTACTTTTATACTTCTTTTTAATTATAAAATTCAAACCAAATTACATCGATTTGGACTTTTAAAAAAAATGTAAGGTCTAATTTGGCTACCTATCACTTCACACTTTCAAAAAAAAAAAAAAATTCTGCATCAGAAATCACAAACGTGCGCGTCAGTAACGTTGTTGTCATAACGATGCAGGCAACAATAAGGTTGAAATACATAAGTTATAACAATGGTGAGCTAATGTTTTAATTAATATTTCAAACAATCGCAATGTTATCTCTATGGTAAAATTAAAAGTTTTTTGGGCCGACGTTTTGGGGCGTTAGTGTCGACGAATATTTTTGATTTTCAACACCCGGTGAAATTTTGGCACTACCGATTTCCAGTCAAGTTTTGGTGTCAATGCGCTTAACATTTTGGGCGCTATCGTGTTTACAAAAGTGTAATTTTTCACGGGAAGCTGGTGCTTTGCTTGAGGGGGTCGGGGCAAGAGAGTGTCAAGCCACATTTTTGAGCTTCTGAGATATTTCAATTTGAAAATTTGATCAAATACTCAAATCAAGATATATAACCTAAAGTTTTTTCACCAATGTCTTAGTAACATTTGAAATATTCTGAGTAACAATATGGCATTACTTTAATGATATTACTATTACGTTTCTTTGTAAATGAGTTATCTTCATTGCGGGCATAAACATCTGGGGCAAAAAAGAAACCTGGGACATATGCTGCCATCAAGTGACATTAGAAACCAATTACAAGTTGGATATTATAATTTAGAATATTAAGAAACAGATTACAGTATTACATTTATTTCACCAAAAATGTGGCTTGGCACTTTCTTGCCCCGACCCCCTCAATTGTATGTAAGATGAATAAAGTTCAATTTTTTGATACTATGATTTTTAAATACTAATAAATCTGAAAGCGGGATATATATCATCAACAGCATTAAAATATAAAGAAAAATGATAATAAACAAGTAAACGTTTTGTGCTAGACACCAAAACTTCATTTTATGTGCATGTTACAATTTCCTTCATAAAATGAACGATATAAATTGTTTCACATATTATAAAAGAGCGATACCCCCGAATAGCCAATATAACAAGGCACGATATAACAGGAGACTACTGATTATTTATTTTAAAAAAAAATAGAAAACCTTTTGTATTTATTACAGAATTAAGTGCTTAATATTAAAATGACCCCCTCCCCACCCTTAATATTTTATATCCTAAACAGGCCATTTACAAGAATCGTGCAAACACCATTTGCATAACACTACTTTAAACTAGTCATTGGGGGCCACCGTAATACTTACCCATCATGGTTATGCATAATATCAAATATGAAAATAAAACATGCGTAAACTACTTATAAAATGCATTGCAATTCGAAAAAAATCATGGCTTATGATGTCATAAACTTTAAAGGCTCTATTACTGAATTGCGTAAAAGAAACATCCTCATATCTCTAAAAATTAAAATCATATTAACTATGAGTTTACTGCGTCGGATTAAGCGTCTAATTTATAATTGAAATATATCTTTGAATTGAAATTTGGATGAAATACAGGGTCATGAAAAATCGAAGAGTGTAGAAAATATGATTACAAATATCTCGGCAACTCATTATCTGATCAACTTCATTCTATAGCAAAATTTATGGGTTTTTTTAATTGTCTTTTATATTCACTCCTTACAATAAACAATTTCGAAAAATTTTATATACCTTTTATCAGAACGAATATTTCGAAAGTCCGAAAAAAGTAGTTCCGGATAATCGAGGTGACTGAAATTCAATAAGCTTCTTCCAATTATTACATACTAAGTACATACCAAATTTCAAGTCTCTATCTCAATTTGTTCGGGAGATACAGCGTTTACAGACACAGAGACACACAGACATACGGCAATTTTTTTTTTTCTAAAAAATATGTTTTTCGGAATCTCCAGTGTCTGAAACGTGTAAATCCGTCAAAAAAAGTTTTTCGATTTTTAAAACGATTACAAGACTTACCCTATACCACGCATGATGGGTAAGTAATAAAAGTAAACCTGGTTTAAACAGATAAATCTAAAAAGCAGACAATTTATATAAGATAAACAAACAACAAAACAAAACATTACATAATTAAGCACCGCAAGAAAACAAACATAGCAAAAGAATCAAATGTCAAGGGTTAAGAAATGCTGCATGGAGTTACAGATTTATCAATGAATGCTTCGGGGTCTTTAGAAATCTACCTTTTATCCGCAAAAGTATTATTTAGTATCGTCCTTAATTTGTTTAGTGTCTGACTCACTACTAATCTATGAAGTTAAGTAGATTTTATTATAGTTTTTACTTTTTTCTATCTTTACAAGAAGAAAGTATTGGATTCATGAAAATTTGACTTTCGGTTTTCGACGGATTTATACGTTTTAGAAGGTCCTGAACACGATTTGACTGTTTTTAGATAATGTCTCTCTGTCTGTCTGTATGTCTGTATGTGTGCGACAAAAATTTTGTGGTAGCTCTATCTCAAGAAGTAATGCACTAAATTTAATTAAACTTTATATTCAGTTAGTCCCTGATATAAATTGGTGCAGATTAGTTTTTGGTGAAAATCGCCCAACAGATGGCGCTGCTATGCGCATTTTTGCGATTTCCGCAATAGCTCTATCTCAAGAACTAATGCACTTATTTTCATCAAACTTCAGATTCAGTTAAACCTTTACATAAATAGACGCTGATTATGTTTTGGTGTCGATATCCCAACAGGTGGCGCTGCTATACCACTTTTTTCATTATTTTTACGATAGCTATATCTTAAGAACGAATACACGGAATTTCATCCAGCTTCAGATTCTGTTACACCTTGACATAACTAGATGCTGCTTACGTTTTGGTGTAAATAGTCCAACAGGTAGCACTGCTGTGCTACTTTTTTCATTATTATCACGATAACTATATCTCAAGAACTATTGCACGGATTGTCATTAAACTTCAAATTCAGTTAGACGCTAACATAAGTTATTGTCGATTAGGTTTTGGTCTAAATGTCCCAACAGGTGGTACTGCTAATCATTTTGCATGATTTACACGATTTTAGCAATAGTCATATCTCAAGAACTAATGCACGGAATTTAATAAAACTTTAGATTCTGTTGTTAGACCTTGATATAAATTGGTGCTGATTCTTTTTAGTGTATGCGAAACATGTGTGAGATAGAAGAAAGTTTTGGGATTGGCACATCCGATTAGTTTCTTTTAAGAATTGAAAAGTGACTTATATAAAGAATGGTACGGCTCTTTTGTTTCTTCGTTTTGTTTCTGAAATGTTAATTAAAACTTTTATGTCAATGTTTTGTTTCACAGGCTCTATATCATAGAATCATTATTGCCAACATGTACGCTTTTTTTCTAAGTCAAATAAACATATTTTAAACAGAAAAATTATTTAATAAAATGCATGTTTATTTCTATTTGGTATATATTTTCTTAAAATATGTCTGCATGACTTCTAAGAAAGCGTAAAAGTTAGCAGCTATGATCAATTCAATTTTAAAAACTAAGCTTATCTAATCATATATATAATTTCTGATGCCAGCACCCCTTTTCTATATGCACATTAAAAACACACTACGATGAAGGAGGTATCATACGAAAGGTTTTTGAACGGGCTTTTGACATCGTACACTCACATTTCGTTAAAACACGTAAATGGATTAAAAATTGCAGTTAATTAAAAATTAATGAAAACCGTATCAGTTAAGCTTCGGAATGATAAAGAACGCTTTTCGGAATTGTAGGTAAATCAGAAGAGGTTATTGTACATTTTCGTTCGTGGTTATATTCTATTTTCGTAGATTAAAAAACATTTGTATTATTTTACAGTGTGTACGTTCTACGTTAATCAAAAAGGGCATTTACATTAATTTATATTACGTTACCTTTCTTATATAATAAATTGTATGTTTTTAAGGATTTTTCTAACATTTTATTGAACAGTCCCGTTTTAATATGATGATCGACATGTTTCGAACGCACAAACGGCTCCATTATCAAGATCTACACGATAAACAAACTATTCTCGCAAAAATTTGAAAATGAACTTGAAAAACATAAACAACCACGAGATCATATGTGTAATAAAAAAAAGGTGCTTCAAAATAGTCAACTGTAAACGGGAAAATTAATATTTCGTTATTGCTTTTTTTAAAAAAAAAAACATTTTGTGTAAAAAAATAATTCAAAAGAAGCTGATTCATTATATATTTCCTCGTTACGCATATAGATTTCTATTGATTCCCGGATAATAGCCTGGAAATAAAGTCTTCATGGATAAATTATTTTACTTTCTTAAAATCAATTTTTAAAATATCTTTCCTATATAGTCTTGCCAAAGCTGTAGTTCTTGTGTCATATTTGATATCTGCCATATGCTCTTTTAATCTTGTTTTAAAGTTTCTAGGAGCCATTTGTGCGTTGGAAACATGTCGATCATCATATTAAATGGTTTTTATAAGCCTTTTTAGCTGTCAGACTATCAAAGACTGAGAGTTAATGTGCCCGCCCGTTCTGTATGCATATGTACGTATGTACGTATCGCGATGACTCTTGATAGAAATAAGCGTTTTGCTTCAAATTTTGTTTATAGGTGCATTGTGATAAGGAGCTTCCCTGATTAGTTTTGGGGGTTCATTGGTTAAGTATAAAGGGAGGAACGGGGGGCTAATCCCCCCCTTAATTTAGATGAATGGGCTTTTCATGCAGAATTATCCGATATGCTTCAAATTTTGTATACAGGTTCAGTGTGACAAGGCGCTTTCCTGATTAGTTTTGTTGATTCATTGGTTAAGTATAAAGGGGGGAACGGGAGACTAATCCCCCCTTAATTTAGATAAATGGATTTTTCATACAAAATTATTCGATGTGCTTCAAATTTTGCATACAGGTTCATTTGTGATAAGGCGCTTTCCTGATTGTTTTGTTGGTTCATTGGTTAAGTATAAAGTGGGGAACGGTGGGCTAATCCCCCCCCTTAATTTAGATAATTGAGTTTTTCATGCAGAATTAGCCAATATGCTTCAAATTTTGTATATAGGTTTATTGTGATAAGGCGCTTCTCTGATTAGTTTTGAGGGTTCATTGGTTAAGTATAAAGAGGGGTAACGGGGGGCTAATTCCTCCTTAATTTACTGTCGGTTTCTTTATTTTTCGAGGGGCATTGTTCTTTGAAATAAGAGTATAATATACAATTAATGTCAATAGCCTGTGAGCTCAATGCCATCAGTAATAATTGGGCACTTTGCTTTTTTTTATCGTGTAATGTCTTTATCACTTTAAGCATTTACATCTATATTTTATAATAATTAGTGATTTTATTATATGATTATGTAAGTTCTTAATATTAAATTATTATTTTTTTTATCTTTTTTGGAGTTGCGCATAGTTGTAAGTATTTCTTTTTCTTTTTCTTTTTTTACTTTCTTTTTTATTACAAAATAAACTTTAATTGAACATTGTGTAGGAAAGCAGCATATAAGATTTGTTTTAACAAATTTCACTGTTTAACAAACAATTCTAATAAACAAAAACAAACTTTAAAACTAGAGAAAAAACAAGAAAACAAAAGTGCATTCTAAATGAAATGTTTCATAAATTAATCGTTGTAAGAATACAAAAATGTCAGAAAATACAAATGCCAAATGTTAATAAATACAACAACTTACAGATTTAGGAGAGAATTCTTTCGCGCAGTTTTACACATCCATTTTTTACCTCTTTTTTATTTTTCCCTTTCATTTCATTTCCAAAAAGGTTTTTTTAACACGGGGTTAATTTATTTATTTTCTCGTTTATTATTAAACAAAATAAGAGCCTATGATAATTTAGTTTTTGTTTTTCTGGTGCTAAACAAACGTTAGCGACAAATCATCTAGAAAATCAAATGCGATTAGCTTAAACAAAAATCAATATTTAAGAAACAACTCTAACAAAACTAAGAAATTTCAGTATAAAAGAAAGTGTATACAAAACAAAATATTTCATAATTAAATGTTTGAAGAATACACAAGTTAAGAAGCAAAAGTCAAGTGTTAACAAACACAAGATTTACAGGAAAAGTCTTTCAAGTTCTTTTAAACATTGGTCTTTTCGCCGAAAAAAAAAGTTCTTTTAAAAAGTAGTGTTAATTTACTTATTTTCTGGTTTATTACTGAAGATTTATGTAAATTTTGCTTTTCTACTGCAAAGTAAACATTAATCGCAATCCATATAAAAAAGCAAATAAGACTGGTTTAAACAAAAAACATTATTTAACAAATAACACTAGAAAACAAAAAAAAAATCAATGAAAAGAAAATGTATTTTAAACATAATGTTTCAGAATTAAATGTTGTAAGAATACAAAAATGTCGTCAAGAAGAAAATGCCAAGTGTCAAAAATGCAGGAGCTTACGAATTTGGAGAAGGAATTCTTTCAAGCCCTTTATATGTGTGCCCACCCTTCACTTTTTTCTTTATTTCAAAAGATAGTTTTTTAACACTGAGTTAATTTACTTATTGTCTGATTTATTACTAAAACATGCCTGCCAACTTTCAACTAAACTTCCGTACAATGCAAGTTAATTCGATCCAGGTTAAATGCGTTTCTAACCAGAAAATATATATGAAAAAATATTTATATTCAGATTAAGATTCTTACGTAGAAACTACCCAGTAGCTACAGCTATACTTTTCAGTCAACCCTCTTATCAATATTTAAATCTTTATTTTCACTCAATCATAGTTTTAATCCTTAATTTAACTTTTTTTTATTTTTACCTAAATTATTATTTTAAATATTCACTTTAACTTATACTATTTTTAAATTCTTAAATGTTAAATCCTTTCTTTATCTTAACTTTTATAGTAGTTTTAAACTACTGTTATACCTTACCCAATGGCTCACAATATAATAAGACATCTCAACAATAGACTGGACGCTAAGTTGACAGCAACTAGGAAGCCCCTCAATCTTGCTCTACTGTTCAGCACGTGGAAACTATTTGATTTTATTTCTTTATTGTTTGGTTTAAAATGTGTTTAACCTCGGTTAAAATAACGTACATTGTACGGAAATTTAGTGCGATGTTGACAGGTTATGCTAAAACAATAAGAGCCGTAGATTTATCTAGCTTTTATTTCTTTACTACAAAATCAACATTAAGTACAAATGATGTAAAAAAGCAAATTAGATCGATTTAAACAACAGACAGTATTTGACAGACAATAATAGTAAACTACAGTAAACCTAGGTAAAAAAAGTTGTACTTTAAACCAATATTTTATAATTAAATGTTTTAAGAATACAAAAATGTCGTAAGAAGCACAAGTATTAACATCTATGCATTACAACAAAATGAATATTGATGGTAAATCATGTAAGAAAAAGTAAATAAAATGAGTATAAATCTAAGTCAGTACTTAACAGGCAATTTTGCGAAACAAAAATTTCAGTAAAAATAAAGAGTATACTTAGCGAAATGTTTCATAAGTAAACATTGCAAGAATACTTGGAATACTTGCGCTAGATACTTGGAATTCGGAATAAAGGTAGTATTTAGGATACAAAATAAGGAAAAATTAAAAAATCCGGAAAATTCGAAAAAAAAAAAAAAAAAAAGTTCAAAAATTTGAAAAAATGAAAATTTGATCTTTTAGCCTTAGAAACTTAAAATTCGGCTAAAAATACTGTTTAGGATTCAGAATAAGATAAAATGAAAAACACAATAAAATTCGAAAATAAAATTTAAAAAATCGAAAAATAAGGAAAATTTCAAAATAATTCAATTTCACAGCGCTAGAAACTTGAAATTTGGAATAAAGGTAATATTTACGATACTAAATAAGGAAAATTTCAAAATAATTCAATTTCACAGCGCTAGAAACTTGAAATTTGGAATAAAGGTAATATTTACGATACTAAATAAGAAAAAATTTAAAAATACGGAAAAGTCGAAAATTTCAAAAATTGGGAAAAAAGAAAAAAGTAAATAATTCGATCTCGTAGTCTTAGGAACTGAAAATTTGGTGTAAAGATAGTGTTTAGGATTCAGAAAAATAAAAAAAAAGAAAAACATAACAAAAATCGAAAATAAAAAATAAAAAAAATTCGAAAAAACGGAAAATTTGAAGATAATTCGATTTTTTAGAACTAGAAACTTGAAATTTGGAATGAAAGTAGCATTTAAGATACAAAAAAATAAAAAAAATTTTAAATTCTGGAAAATTCGAAAAAAATCGAAAAATTGAAAAAAATCGATCTTGTAGCTTTAGAAACTTAAAATTCGGCGTAAAGGTATTGTTTAGGATACAGAAAAAGGAAAAATTAAAACACAATAAATTCGAAAAAAAATCAAAAAATCAAAAAAGATCGAAAATTTGAAAATAATTTGAGTTTGTAGCGCTTGTAATAAAGGTAGTATTTAGGATACAAAAATAAAAAATCTGGAAAATTCGAAAAAAATCAAAAATTGAATATAATTCGATTTTGTAGTCTTAGAAACTTAAAATTTGGGGTAAAGGTGTATTTACGATTCAATAAAAGGGACAATTAAAAAATTCGTAAAATTCAAAAATAAAATCGAAAAATCTAAATATCAGTAAAATATCAAAAATTCGAAAACCACTTTGTAGTGCTAGAAACATGATAGTTCCCCCTCCCCTCACGACATTACTGGCTGGTTATGGCTTGATAGTCCTTTCTAAATAAAATCATGGTGACTCTAAGATTATTTTGATTTATCTCTAAATTGAACCTAAATGATCCTAAGAAGACGGATCAAAGAATTACTATATTGGCATGACAATCAGGAAACTTAGAAGTAAAATCGAAAAATCAATAAAATTATAAAAAGTCGAAAGCTTGAAAAGCATTCGATTTTGTAGGCCTAGAATGATGTCCTAGAATGTCAATGAACAAAACGACATTTGATCATTGACATTTGGCAGAAAGGTAGGGTTTAGGATACAAAGTAAGGAAAAATTTAAAAATTTGGAAATAAAACAAAAAGACTAAAAAAACGAAAAAAAAAAACATCGAAAAATCGAATATAGTTTGACTTATTGCAAATTTCCGGAAATTAGTTTTGGCTTTCTTTTTATCCTAAACTGTACTTTTGTGCTAAATATCAAGTATCTAGGGCTGGGAGTAATATCTCAGATGGATAGCACGTTTCCTGGAAGCAATTGAGAGTACTTTTGCTTCCCCCTCGCATAACTTAGTGCTTGCCTAGGAACCTGAAACTTATTTTTTATCTACAGGACTTTGCAAACGAAAGTAAAGCTTCAAATTTTTGGTACCTGCGAATAATAGGGAAAGAGTGTGGGCTTAGCGAAAATCAGTGGATGATCTCCAAAAAAAGCCCAAAATCAAGAAAAGGAGTATTACCTACAAAAAGAAGTGAAATCCCATCAAAAACATCAGCTGTAAAAAATGCAGCCAAATCTCGTGACTCTTTTACCGTAAAAAGTTCTGAGATCGTGTAAAGCCAAGTTTAACTATCTTATTAACTCTGAAATTTTCATTCACAAATCACTCCTAGTCTGTACATCTTTAGTTAATTACCAGAGGGCCCGTGCGAAGATTTCGCACTGAAATCTAATATTTTTTAGGTACTTCTCTATTAACCCGTCGACCGCTTTTCATAACAAAAAACTACCGCCAAACTGTAAGATTAAACGCCAAAAATTTTATTAATTAAAATAACAATTGTGTCCTTAAATTCTTATATTTTATTTATTTTTTGATATTCCAATGGCATTGTTCTCCCGTTTATTTGGCGATAGTTTTTTGTTATGAAAAGTGTTCGACGGGATAATAGAGAAGTATCATTTTTTATCAATATGTAATATTTATTAGATGCAGGTTTAAACTTTTAAAGAAAAAGCAAGGATAAAAATATCTGCAAACAACATTTAGTTGTTAGTCAAGCCAGAATATCATCTAATTTATTCCATCAAAGTTAGACTAAAAACTGATCCAAGATTGCTAAAGGCACGCGCGAGAAAAAAAAATAACAATCGTATTTTGACTGCATTAGAGGATGACGTCATCCGCTTCGGGAAAACCATGGGACTTTGAAATATAAATCTAAACATTTCAATTTCAATTTCGCTTTTTAATCATAAGTATAAAATAAACCCGTGCGGTGTTTTTTATAATAATTGCTATGATCATCATATAATGTGGTATTTTATTTTTTTGGCAACAATAATTTCAAGAAAACCTTTCATTTCTTTCATGAAAACAATGCCGATTTAATTTTTTAATTTCAGCAAATTTTAATCAAAAACATGTTTTAACGAATTGTTAAGTGGGCTATGTCAGAAGCCTGTTCTAAAACCTTTCATATGGTATCTCATTCGTTGTTCTGCGTTTCATATTTTCTGAGTAAAAGGGATGTTGACAGGAGAAATAATATATAAGGATTATTTTGTGACTTAGCAATTACGTAGCACGAGAATGGGATATATATAAGTCTTAATCAAATAATACCATCCGATACCATAACATATTAAGGTGTAATAACTTCCCTGTGCGTATATAATTAATCTTAATCAAATTATCCCATCCCATAACATAGTAAGATGTAATAACTTCCCTGTGCTGCGTAATTACCACTTTCAGTGCAGAATATGCTATAGTTTGCCTCAGTAGCATTTTTAAATTTTGTGCTTATCTGAGACAATTAAAGCGATCGATCGGAATCATGGAAATATTTTCGTCATGCTGAAAATTATTAAAACGAAAAGAAAAGAAGAAAGGCGATCATGGGTTTTAAAATAGTTAATAATTAAAAAATGCTTGAATATTTGGAATAACTACTTTAACATAATTTTCATTCATTTAGTAAAAACAATTTTAGAATATTTTAAAACTTAGACTTTCTATACTTTATTTCTTACATATTTGTAAAACCCTTAATTAAACTAAACTATATGCTTATTGAATTCCATAAAACTCTGCAAAGAATAAGTTATGAACTAGTAAAAAGTTTATGGAATGCGAAAGAAAAATGTGGTGGTTATTAACTAATGTATCCCTTTGAAGTTTTGCATAAGAATTCTTTTTACACATTTTTGAAATTCCTCTTTTTTTATAGTTATATATTGCTTAATTACTGTGCTTTTGATCTATAAAACATGCATAGCAATTTAAGACATATCTGAACTTCTAAATATCAATTTTTTTTTTAATTGTGTGGGGGATAAATAAAACTGAAAAAGAAAAAAATGTATTTTAAAGTCAAGTAAATGTTCTTTTTCTTTCAATCTGGCATGCTGTTTCAGTTTTAATTACCGTATATTCCGACGTATAACGCGCATATAAACTTTTAGACTTCATTTTGTGTTTGTAGGTATCTTCGCCGTACAACACACACATCTTTTTTTACAATACAAACTAGTCGTTGAGTGCCACGGTAATACTTACCCATTATAGATATGCATAATATAAAATATGAAAATAAAACATGTATAACCTATTTATAAAATGCATTGAAATTCGAATAAAATCATGACTTGATGACGTCATAAATTTGGTATGTACTTAGTATGTAATAATGGGAAGAAGCTTATTGAATTTCAATAACCTCGATTATCCAGAACTAGTTTTTTCGGACTCTCGAAATATTCGTTCTGATAAAAGGTATATAAAAATTTTCTAAATTGTTTATTTTAAAGCATAAATATAAAAGACAATAAAAAAACATAAATTTTGCATAAATAATGAAGTCGATCGAATAATTAGTTGCCGAGATATTTGGAATCCTATTTCCACACTCTTCGATTTTTCGTGACCCTGTATTTCATTCAAATTGCATTTCAAAGATATATTTTACTTGGAAATGAGACGCTTAATCCGACGCAGTAAACTGTTAGTTAATATGATTATATCATTTTTGGAGTTAGACGTGTTAGACAATATTTTACCTAACGAGTATTAAGGCGTGAGAACGGTTAATTACCTCCTATGTTTTATTTCTAACTACTTAATCATATTTCTTCACAACATCTTATAAGAAATAAATAAGAATGTTCTTACCGTTTGGTAGCTTCGTCACCTCTATATCTGAGTAATCCATTTGAAACAACTTTGTTTGTTGTTGTGTGAATATTATTTTATTCGTGTATCCAATTGGAAAAGAAATTATATGATTTCACTAAATAGATGATCACTGCTGTAAAATTATGTATTCCGTAGTATCGTAGTGGTACACTA
Source organism: Maratus michaelseni (assembly GCA_963931845.1). NCBI lineage: Eukaryota > Metazoa > Arthropoda > Arachnida > Araneae > Salticidae > Maratus > Maratus michaelseni. The sequence goes on from OZ007588.1 coordinate 438,626,055, forward strand.
TGTAGAGAAAATCATCTTCACACATTTAAAGGAAAAGAAAGAATTTAATATAAGATAAAATTGAGACTGAACATTTTGCACCCTCTTAGTCGGGTGTTCAAGCAAGAAGTGAGCAAAAAACATATATACGAAAATACACACGTGCTTTTCTCAAAAATTGGGTTACATTCAAAGGTTATATGCGTGATAAACATCATTATCTAAAATTGGCCATTTTGCATCGTTAAAGTCAAATTCAAGTGTTTATAAAATAGAATCAGTCAAAGTCTCATTAAAAAGAAGTTGAGCGAAACTGTCTTTATAAGTGTCCGTCAATGTTTTGTACGAATGTTCTGCAGAGGCGAACGGAATAAGCAGTTTTTCCTAAGAGGCAATAAATTTGCATCATTACTGTCAGCTAACCAGATGTGAGCGGCACAGAAAAACGGTCCAGATGTAAGTTCTATGAGATGGAGATGTAACTTTTTCTTTATTTTTGTTTTAACACATATCGTAATTAGGAGGCTTAATTCCGTATCACGGGCAACAAGAAGGATGTTTCTTTTACGCAACTCAGTAATGGAGCATTTAAAGTTTATGACGTCATCAAACCATGATTGTATTCGAATTGAAATGCATTTTATAAATAGGTTTACACATGTTTTATTTTCATATTTTATATTATACATATCCAAGGTGGGTAAGTATTACGGTGGCCCATTAACGACTAGTTTAATTCACGTACAGGATCACTGAAAAGAATTCCGTTACATTATGGTCTATGCGGAAAAATTGTTTGCAATGTATTTTAATAATGTTACACTATTTCAAACAATCGAAATTGATATACATCACTGGGGTGTATTACAAGATGTATGCTATAGAATAATGTGTGCATAGCAATCACCGTTCATTTACAGGGACTCGCAAAAAAATTGGGTTAAATTACTGTCTACGAGTACTAATTGCTGGAGGTGCGTTATCAATTGTGGCATGCGTTTATAAATTTAACTAGGTTTTTACATATGACTTGGTGTGTATAAATTTTCTAGATCATATACAGGTCTGCACAAAATAATTCGAGTATATTTTCGCTTATTGACGGGAAAAGCCGAAGGGGAATTTTCAACTCTGTTTCTTAACTGAACTAAATTTTGGCACTGTATGTAGTATATATACAAAACTATAGATCATATGCAGAGCTGCATAAATGAATTCGATATTTTTTCGTTTAAATTTTGTTTTCAAGTGTATTATGTGTTTTCCAATTTTTTTACTTAGACATCACATTTTAAATTATTAAACTGTGGAATTTTCTAGAACTGGCATACGCCTGTAGAAATACTAGATGAATTTATAATCGCTGTTTTATTGCTAAATCAGGCGTGAATCAAACAGAAGGAAAAAATGTCCAAGCCTGGATTCGAACCAGGATCATTGACATTGGAAAAAATCTATATAGATATATTCGTTGATGCTGGATTAAATTACAGTCTCATGCTTGCATAGGAATTGTGGTTCATGAAGACACTTCCATCTTGTGCTGTAGGATTGTGTTCTTGCAAACTTATACGAGTGAGGCGTGCCAGGCTGGATATCTTCCAGGTAGCTTAATGCTTGAGCATTGGCGCGCAATGCCAATGATCCTGGTTTGAATCCAGGCTTGGACACTTTTTCACTCTGTTGGTTTCATGCATGGTTTAGAAAAATCACCGATTATAAATTCATCTGGTGAAGTTTTGTTACAATATTCTAAATGTGTTGGAAAACGTTTCAAAATCTATTCTTTACTCTATTTGTCTTTCTTATATTACTCTTAAAATTAATTTTAGGAAGGCACTAATTTACTAAATTCATTTTTTCTGCCTTAATTTTTTTTTAATTACACAGCTTTGTCAATAGTTATATATATACACTATATTTCCAATGATGACCGGTCACTTGCGATTTTAGACGTTTTGTTAAATATCTGGAAAGATACATGAGGAATTATCCTGTAACTTCAGGAGTGTAAACAACATGATAAACGTCATATATTTCCGTGAAGATTTTTTCCCGAACCCCATAAGGGGCGTCAACAAATTGAAGAATAACGAATATATTTTGGATAACCCTGTAAAAACTAATATTGCAAAAGCATTCAAACTGTAGATTATGATTAAGTGGATTATTGTAATAATTTGGGTTCATTTGTATGAAGATAGCATGTATACTCGAAGAGAAATTCAGGGTTTTATAAAAACAGTCCCAAATTTTACCAAGTTTTTTGCTTATAATTTGCAGAGTTTTTAATATAAAAACAAGTTATTTTCAGGAAATATGACAAACAAAATTATACACAATACCCTGCAATCAGAATTTAAAAAAATAAAAATTGTATGAAAAATGAGCAGATTTACTAAATATTGTTTCACTGCGCATGCGCGAATTTAGTCAAAATATACTGTGCATAATATATTAGCTGAATGTATAGACCAACTTTTATGAAAGTCTCAAAAACATAGCTTGAAAATTCTGATAGTAATCGTCGATAGAATAAGCTCGAAATTAGCTGTTTCCAAAAGGAAGCAAAAAAATGAGGGGTTGTATCAAATATAGAATGAGAGACACTTCATTCTTATTATGTCAACTTTGATAAGCTAGTACATTTGGATACAACCCCTCATCTTTTTGCTTCCTTTTGGGAACAGCGAAATTCGAGCTTATTCTATCGACGATTACTATCAGAATTTTCAAGCTATGTTTTTGAGACTTTCATAAAAGTTGGTCTATACATTTAGCTAATATATTATGCACAGTGTATTTTGATTGAATTCGCGCATGCGCAGTGAAACAATATTTAGTAAACCTGCTCATTTTTCATACAATTTTTATTATTTTTTAATTCTGATTACAGGGTATTGTGTATAACTTTGTTTGTCATATTTTCTGAAAAAACTTGTTTTTATATTAAAAACTCTGCAAATTATAAGCAAAAAACTTGGTAAAATTTGGGGCTGTTTTTATAAAAACCTGAATAACTCTTCGAGTATACATGCTATCTTCATACAAATGAACCCAAATTATTACAATAATCCACTTAATCATAATCTACAGTTTGAATGCTTTTGCAATATTAGTTTTTACAGGGTTATCCAAAATATATTCGTATTTCTTCAATTTGTTGACGGCCCCTTATGGGGTTTCGGGAAAAAATCTTCACGTAAATATATGACGTTTATCATGTTGTTTACACTCCTGAAGTTACAGGATAATTCCTCATGTATCTTTCCAGATATTTAACAAAACGTCTAAAATCGCAAGTGACCGGTCATCATTGGAAATATAGTGTACATATGTCACAAAATTGAGGAATTTCTGGCACACTCTGAATTTAACAGCAGTCGAAGAAAAAAGATGACAAACATCTCCAAATTAATGCAGTCGTAATAGGTACTTTAAGCAGTAATAAGCCGAGCAGTATGTAGGATGAAGGAAAAAAGAACACGATGGCAACGAATTCATTTATTAAAAAAAAAACAATCATCTTTAGCTTTCGGGGAAATGCTCTGATAAAATTTATTTCAGACCAAATGTCAAAAAATTCCATCGTCGAACAGCCGCTCCTTTTAATCAACGCCGCCGTCAAAAATTCCATCGTCTAATCGAACAGCCGCTCATTTAGTCAACGCCACCGTCACCATCCGTCAAAAGTTCCACCGAAAATCGAGTCTGCTTCAGGTTTTAACAGCATTGGCGCAAGACCAGAACATACGTCACGTGACACGAATTCTCCGAATAACAAGATTTTTTAAAGAACTTTATTCGCATTTCCGGTGAAATTATCTTGACGTAAAACGGTTTCCCGGCGGGAAAAATATATTCTACAGGCTTCGATAATCTCGTACCAGATGAGTGACATGTCAACAAATCAAAGTCTCTGCTTTGAGAGTGTGTTTTAAAACTAGCTCGAATTTAATACGTATAAAGAAAAAAAAAGATAATGAATCTTTGATGTAGAAAAAAAAGAGCGAAAGCTTTTCGGAAATATTTTAATTGACATTTAATATTTAATAATAGAATAATTTTACGGAAATAGGATTTTCGGAGCGGAATAATTTAAGAGGTGATATTTTAGCATTTAAATAAAAAAGTTATAGCAATTTGACTACACGGGAATAATAATAATGAATTTTAATAATGGATTAAAAATAAAGATGTTCTATTCAAACAATAAATTAAAAAAGCTATCGCATATTTAGATCTAAATACTTTCGAATAAATATTATTAAGTGGATTAGGATAAATTGGCTTTACATATAGATAGTAAAAGACTATTTTAAGAATAAGAGATATTTTAATAAGCCGGGGTTATATACGGAACATTATTAAATTGAAAAATTTTATAGTATAATTTAGCAGATTGCCGGAAAAATTAAAGCAAGATTATTTTATTTTTTTATTTATACGTAACTGTACCAGCTTTATTTCATTATAAAAGAAAATCTATTCATTTGTGCTTTTGCAGTAGAACTTTTATATTCGTTCTCTGTAAAGAAAATATTCTTATCAATAAAATAAACAAATAAAAATATTGTGATCTGTGAAATTTTGGGAAAAATCGTACTCGTTAAATATGTAGAGTCATTAATTTTCTTAGATGGCACCACTGCAATGACTAGTTTACTAAATTAAACTATTTTGTAAAAAAAAAAAAAAAAAAGATTATTTAATCATTGCAAACTAGTTCCCCGTCTCGGCTTCGCTCGGATAAACAATGTATCGACCTCCTTGGAAAAATGTCTCACGTAAAATATCTAATCAAAAATCAGCAACAGTTGTCTTATTCGTCTAATCTGCTATAATCGGGTTCATTATCGATGTTGAGACGAAATCGCTGAAATAGCTGAAATACCTGTTTATTTTTAGCAGTATTTTATGTATTCCATTGCTGTAATTTCATTGTTATAATTCCATCATAACTATTGTTGCGACTTTATTTTTGTAACTGTATTGTTGCAAGATTTATTCTTTTTTTTTTTACCTCTCCCCTCCCCATTTAACCCCCTTAGGAGACGAATTTCTAAAATCGTTGAAATACGTGTTTAACCATATTTTCCGTAGATTTGTTTTCCTGAATTTCACGCTCCTACCTAAAACTGCTGCTGAGATATGGCGAAATGACCTAAAACTTTCAACCCCTTTTTTAACCCACTTCGGGGTGGGGGGGGGGGGTAAAATCCTTTCTTATTGTTTGCCTAGGTCATAACAGCAATCTACAAGTCCAAATTTCTGTGATCCTGTCTTTAGTCGTTTCAGCTGGGCGTTGATGAGTCAGTCAGACAGTCAAGCGTTCTCCCTTTATATAATAGTATAAATTAGAATTATATAAAAACTAGGGGGTTCTACCCCCTGCTCGCTAACGCTCCCCAACCCCCGTGAATTGAGGCGCAATTCACATTGGGAACGCTACGCGGTCCCAGCTCGCTTCGCTCGCTCGTCACCTTTTTCAGCAACTCTAGACAGAATGAATGCTGTCATAAATCATTTTAACATATGAAATTGAAAAAAAAAAAATTATGTAAAAAAGTAAATTAAAACTTCGTTGAAAACACAATTAAAAATGCATTTAGTTGGTGCTACCAGTGAGCATATATCATTTAAATACTATGAAAAAATGATCTTGGAAACACAATTATTTTAAAACTCATTGCACCTATAATATTGTATATCACGGATTAAATTCATTAAAAAAACACTACGTGATAGGAAAATAGTTTATATATATCATCAATCATATTATAGATTTTTAGGAAATAAATTATTTTTTACTTCATCAAGATGGCAGCAGGTACAATCTAAACAGTTGATATTTTTATTATATCAAGTTTTCCTGTGAGTGAAATTCGTAAATAAATTATAAATAAAAGTTGAGAATTCATTTGAAATTAACGATATTACTCATAATTAAAATGAGGAATCATCTCAAAAGCTTTGGATTACGTACATGTTATTTTAATTTTAATAATTGCTAGTTTGATTTTGACGTTTTACCGCTCTCACACTGACCGCCATATTGGATTTGGAGGCAGAGCTGATCTTACCCAATCTAGCCTGTTCATTGGTCTGAGCTCTGGAAACTACGTTTGTTGCCAAACGCTAAGCTAGAAATTCAGCCTTATTTCCGCGCCACGTAAGAGAAATATATTATATAAAAAAAATTTTTAAAAGAAATGATTTGTGATCATACACATGAAATTAATTGGCCTACGAGTCACAAGCTATATCCCAAACATATACAATTTTAAAAAAGTCCTTCCGGCCTGTGCCGGGAGGAAAAGGTAGCTTTCCCATATCTTCATTTTAAAATTTTAGCTAATGTTACATGAAAACAGCAACTTAAAATGTAAATAAAACGTTTACAAAAGATTCGTTAATACTGAATTTGAATAAGAAATTCGCCAAATTATTGAACAATAGCCAAATTGGCTTCATTTATGAAGACTTATTTTGGTCGCCAAATGTCGCCAAGTTTGGCGAGAATTTGGCTCTAACGGATATGAATATATAGTTTTATGCGTTTGATTGGGAAAATTATTACAACAATGAAAATTTTTGTAATGTGCTGTCTTGTTTCAAAATGTCAGCCACCCTAGAATTTCAAACTGCTCTATCTCAGCCGTTTTTTAAGATAGAGGTAAAACAAAAAATGCTCTGGAATCCTCGTTTCAAGGCCTAACACTGAATTAAAAAGTCCTTCCGGCCTGTACCGGGAGGAAAAGGTAGCTTTCCTATATCTTAGTTTTAAAATTTTAGCTAATGTTACATGAAAACAGCAAGTTAAAATGCAAAGAAACGTTTACAAAAGATTCGTTAATACTGAATTTGAATAAAAAATTCGCCAAATTATTGAGCAATAGCCAAATTGGCTTCATTTATGAAGACTTATTTTGGTCGCCAAATTTTGCGATATTTCGCCAAATGTCGCCAAGTTTGGCGAGAATTTGGCGCTAACGGATATGAATATATAGTTTTATGTGTATGATGATTGGGAAAATTATTACAACAATGAAAATTTTTGTAATGTGCTGTCTTGTTTCAAAATGTCAGCCACCCTAGAATTTCAAACTGCTCTATCTCAGCCATTTTTTAAGATAGAGGTAAACCAAAAAATGCTCTGGAATCCTTGTATCAAGGTCTAACAGGTAATTAAAAAATAAATTTGAATTTTTAACTTTTTTGTATATTTATTTTAGTTTTAAATTTTTAAATGGCCGCCATCTTGAAACAAAATGGCGGACCAAGCTGGCCAACGAACTCGGTCGAGACATTAGTGACCTTAATACACACAATTAGTTTCATCAAAATCGATTTATAAATACGGGCGTTATCGTATGACATAGGTCAGATATATATATATATATATGGAGATATATATATATATATATATATATATATATATAAATCAACATTTGAACGGAGGGTGGTTTTAGGGTCTGGGGGTCATGATCGGTGAAAATATATCAAAATTTTCCGGAATTGCTTTCCTCCGAACGGCTGCAATAGGTAGCTTTATACATTTGCAGCCGTTCGGAGGAAAGCAGTTCCGGAAAATTTCGATATATTTTCACCGATCATGACACCCAGACCCCAAAACCACCCTCCGTCCAAATGTTGATTTATATATATAGATATATCCATATATATATATATATATATATATATATATATATATATATCTGACCTATGTCATACGATAACGCCCGTAATTATGAATCGATTTTGATGAAACTAATTGTGTGTATTAAGGTCACTAATGTCTCGACCGAGTTCGTTGGCCAGCTTGGTCCGCCATCTTGTTTCAAGATGGCGGCCATTTAAAGATGTAAAATAACTTAAAATCTAAAATAAATATACAAAAAATTTAAAAATTCAAATTTATTTTTTAATTACGTGTTAGGCCTTGATACAAGGATTCCAGAGCTTTTTTTGGTTTACCTCTATCTTAAAAAATGGCTGAGATAGAGCAGTTTGAAATTCTAGGGTGGCTGACATTTTGAAACAAAACAGCACATTAACGCGATTACTCGCAAATTATTTTCTTTCATTGTTGTAATAATTTTCCCAATCATACGCATAAAACTATATATTCATATCCGTTAACGCCAAAATTGGCGACATTGGCGACAAAATTGGGCGACATTTGGCGAAATATCGCCAAATTTGGCGATCAAAATAAGTCTTCATAAATGAAGCCAATTTGGCTATTGCTCAATAATTTGGCGAATTTCTTATTCAAATTCAGCATTAACGAATCTTTTGTAAACGTTTCTTTCCATTTTAGCTTGCTGTTTTCCTGTAACATTAGCTAAAATTTTAAAACGAAGATATAGGAAAGCTACCTTTTCCTCCCGGTACAGGCCGGAAGGACTTTTTTGTATTGAAAGCTACCTAAAAATAAATTTGAATTTTTAACTTTTTTGTATATTTATTTTAGTTTTAAATTTTTAATTGGCCGCCATCTTGAAACAAAATGGCGGACCAAGCTGGCCAACGAACTCGGTCGAGACATTGGTGAGCTTAATACACACAATTAGTTTCATCAAAATTGATTTATAAATACGAGCGTTATCGTATGACATAGGTCAGATATATATATATATATATATATATATATGGATATATATATATATATAAATCAACATTTGAACGGAGGGTGGTTTTGGGGTCTGGGGGTCATGATCGGTGAAAATATATCGAAATTTTCCGGAACTGCTTTCCTCCGAACGGCTGCAATAGGTAGCTTTATACTTTTTTGTATTGAAAGCTACCTAATAAAACGTTTACAAAAGATTCGTTAATACTGAATTTGAATAAGAAATTCGCCAAATTATTGAGCAATTTATGAAAACTTATTTTGGTCGCCAAATTTGGCGATATTTCGCCAAATGTCGCCAAGTTTGGCGAGAATTTGGCGCTAACGGATATGAATATATAGTTTTATGCGTTTGATTGGGAAAATTATTACAACAATGAAAATTTTTGTAGTGTGCTGTCTTGTTTCAAAATGTCAGCCACCCTAGAATTTCAAACTGCTCTATCTCAGCCGTTTTTTAAGATAGAGGTAAAACAAAAAATGCTCTCTAATCCTCGTTTCAAGACCTAACACTGAATTAAAAAATAAATTTGAATTTTTAACTTTTTTGTATATTTATTTTAGTTTTAAATTTTTAAATGGCCGCCATCTTGAAACAAAATGGCGGACCAAGCTGGTCAACGAACTCGGTCGAGACATTGGTGAGCTTAATACACACAATTAGTTTCATCAAAATTGATTTATAAATACGAGCGTTAACGTATGACATAGGTCAGATATATATATATATATATATATATATGGAGATATATATATATATATATATAATTATAATATCTATGAATTTCAAAAAACATATCAAGTTCTATTCTACATAAATCTCCTATATATATAAATCAACATTTGAACGGAGTGTGGTTTTGGGGTCTGGGGGTCATGATCGGTGAAAATGTATCGAAATTTTCCGGAACTGCTTTCCTCCGAACGGCTGCAATAGGTAGCAGCTTTATACTTTTTTGTATTGAAAGCTACCTAATACTTGAGAATATATCTACACGCAAGGAATAATTTAATAAGCCATTTTTAGGTAGCTTTCAATACAAAAAAGTATAAAGCTACCTATTGCAGCCGTTCGGAGGAAAGCAGTTCCGGAAAATTTCGATATATTTTCACCGATCATGACCCCCAGACCCCAAAACCACCCTCCGTTCAAATGTTGATTATATATATATATATATATATATATATATATATATATATATATATATATATATATATATATATATATATCCATATATATATATATATATATATATATATATATATATATATATATATATATATATATATATATCTGACCTATGTCATACGATAACGTTCGTATTTATAAATAGACTTTGATGAAACTAATTGTGTGTATTAAGGTCACCCACGTCTCGACCGAGTTCGTTGGGCAGCTTGGTCCGCCATTTTGTTTCAAGATGGCGGCCATTTAAAAATTTAAAACTAAAATAAATATACAAAAAAATTAAAAATTTAAATTTATTTTTTAATTACGTGTTAGGCCTTGATACAAGGATTCCAGAACATTTTTTGGTTTACCTCTATCTTAAAAAATGGCTGAGATAGAGCAGTTTGAAATTCTAGGTGCGGACATTTTGAAACAAAACAGCACATTAACGCGATTACTCGCAAATTATTTTCTTTCATTGTTGTAATAATTTTCCCAATCATACGCATAAAACTATATATTCATATCCGTTAGCGCCAAAATTGGCGACATTGGCGACAAAATTGGCGACAAAATTAGCAAAATTAGTTACATTTGGCGTAATATCGCCAAATTTGGCGACCAAAATAAGTCTTTATAAATGAAGCCAATTTGGCTATTGCTCAATAATTTGACGAAATTCTTATTCAAATTCAGTATTAACGAATCTTTTGTAAACGTTTCTTTGCATTTTAATTTGCTGTTTTCGTGTAACATTAGCTAAAATTTTAAAAACGAAGATATAGGAAAGCTACCTTTTCCTCCCGGTACAGGCCGGAAGGACTTTTTAACTCACAGGCTATCAAAGCCTGAGAGCTAATGTGCCCGCCCGTTCTGTATGTATGTATGTATGTACGTATGTATGTACGTAACGTGAAAACTCTTGATAGAAATAAGCGTTTTGCTTCAAATTTTGGATGTAGGTTCCTTATGATAAGGCACTTCCCTGATTAGTTTTAGGGGCTCGTTGGTTAAGTATAAAGGGGGAAAGAGGGGATAATCCCCCCACCTTAATTCAGATAAATGGTTTTTCATGCAGAATTATCCGATTATCTTCAAATTTTGTATGTAGGTTAATGGTGATAAGGCGCTTTCCTGATTGGTTTTGGGATTCATTGTTTAAGTATAAAGGGGGGAACGGGGGCTGACCCCCCCCCCTTTAATTCAGATAAATGGATTTTTCACGCAGAATTATGCGATTTTCTTCAAATTTTGTATATAGGTTCATTGTGATAAGGCGCTTTCCTCATTAGTTTTCGGGGTTCTTTGGTTAAGTATAAAGAGGGTAAAGTGGGCTGGGGGGTTATCCCCCCCTTAATTTAGATGAATGTGTTTTTCATGGAGAATTATTCGATTTTCTTCAAATTTTGAATATAGGGTCATTGTGATAAGGAGCTTCCCTGGTTAGTTTTGGGGATTCATTGGTTAAGTATAAAGGGGGATACGGGGGGGGGGTAATCCCCTTAATTTACATAAATGGGTTTTTCATGCAGAATTATCCGATTTGCTTCGAATTTAGTATATATGTTCATTGTAATAAGAGGCTCCCCTGATTAGTTTTGGGGGTTCAATGGTTAACTATAAGGGGTGGGGGAGCGGAGGGATGATCCCCCTTAATATATTGTTGATTTCTTTATTTTTCGAGGGGCATATTTCAAATTCTTTGAAATAAGTGTATAATATACAATTAGTGTGAATAGCCTGTGAGATTAATGCCCTCAGTTTAACTGGGCAGTTTTCTTTTTTATTCTACCTTTTACGGGTTAGGATCCCTTAGAAAGACGCCCAGGGAGGGCATTCCCCCTTAGGCCTATATCCCTCGTGTAGATAATCGGCCCTCATAAAATCAATCAATCAATTATTCTAGCTTATTTATTAGACTGATTTAAATTGAATCCGATATAGCAAGGAATTTTAAGAGATGTTGATTATATGCGATAACAAATATGTAATAACAATTATACCTAATTTTTGTTATCTTATATTTTAATAACTATGATATATTGTGTAAATATTTTAATCTATATTGTGACGACTATTATACCTAATTTTTGCACAGGCACAAATATGTTTTATTTGTAGGTTGTTTAAAATTTTAAGGTAACCGAGTTTTTTTCGACAACCTTCTCATAACATTTTAAGAAGTGGTTACGATACAAATAAATCAGTTAAGTAATTTATAAATTAAAAAAACAGTTTTTTTTTCTTTTCAAAAGCAACGCAAATCTGCTAGATCAGTTTATCTGAAGTCATTTCAGAAAAATTTAGAACTTACATGAAAACTTCAATATTTGGGATTTTAGCATCTCCGAGCAAAAAAAGAAAAAATCAAAAGAACATAAAGTGGAATTTTTATTTTTATATTTATAAGATTTAGTTTACTATTTTCAAAGAAATAAAAAATGGCAAAAAAAAATTATGTTTCACGAAAAGTCGGAGTGTAATTATGTTTATATGTAACAAACAAGTACTTTATACATTTAAAATAAGCTTATGTTATTTTATGCATAATTAATGCACGGCACTTTTTACTTAACCATATTGTACAAGCTGATTGTCAAATGTGTAATTGATCTTAGTTAATCAATCACAAAAACAGCCGTCAGCTGTCGTGACAGTGGTGAATGCGGCCTTGGAAACTAAAAATTCTCCCAGTCAAAAGAAAATGAATAGCAACCCGATTACAGAAATCACAATAGGTCATAATATCATTCATTCTTTCGTAATCGGGTACTTTAAATTAAATTAGTGGAATATTTGAATCGCTTCATGCGAAAAAAAAAAAAAAGCTTCAGTCACCAAATTGGCAAAATTGAGTTAACCACGGATTTTTGTTCTTATAGGGTAAATTTAAACAAAAAAAAATTCTCAGCGGTGTTTGATTAGTATACTTTTTGTCTATAAAGGAAAAAAAATCATTTTGATTGGTTTAATATTTAAAAAAAAGCAATCTTTCTTTCAATTTTCTCAAAACTGGTTTAGTTGACTGAAGCCCTTTTTGCATGGGGCCATTCATTTGTAAGGTAACGGATGATAATATGGCCAATGTTGGTAATATAGCCAACCCTCAATAATGTTATTAATTTCAGTAGAATCCAAAGCATAGCGTTTGAATCTAGTCGCTGGAAGTCAGAAGAACATAGTTTAGTACCGGGTCGCCTGCAATCCTTGATCACGTGCACGGGAGTGCAGTCATTGTTGGTTCGTTGTTAGTTGTATTGGCATATTATAAATTTGTCTCTGGTAAGTTTGTTACTTTTCTTATTTAAACAAAGTAATTGTATTTACTATTATACATAATATTTTAGCTGGTTTAATGCCCTTTTTAACTGAATAAACGAATTTCAATATCGGAGAGTGCAGACAGAATTACGAATACCTTTATAAAATTAGTTTTTGTTGGCAATATGGCCAAATGAGCGAAAAAGCTGTAGGTATGAGATTATGTGTTATTTGTCGTAACTAAGTGCATGATAAATGTGTCGGCCTTACCAGTCAAGATACAAAAGTTTTCATTTGCTCTACGCGTTAAAAAACAAATTAAAATTACTTTTTTCCGTAATCTATATATTTAAAACGCTAAGGGTTTTCTTTCGATAATCCGTGAGAACAAACTACTACATCAAATTACATCATTCTTTTTTTAAATGAAAGATATTTGGTCACAGATTTGTTATCGTACATTCGTTTGTTCGAAAATTTAATTAATTAGCCGTAATCTTAAATTAAAATTTTACTTCTGCTTATGACGTCATAAAGTCGGCAATCGGATTAACGCCCACTGTTGTGACGTACAGAGTTTATTTTCTGTACTCAATGATTGCGAGCATAAAAAATAAATATTAAATATTAAAAGCACGTGAATTTTAGGCCAAATTTTTTAATTTGTAAGTTAAAATATAGTTAAAATTTTAAGTATTTCGGTAAAAATATTTATCCGTGTGTTTTATAAGCAAATAAAAATTCATATTTACTGTGACGTCACGGAAATATTGTCCATTGGGTTCATTTTATCATTAAGCATTATAACTTTGTTGATGTCATTTTTTTTCATTACAATTAAATGTAAAATATATTTTTATTTGTATGCATGGTGCTTAAGCATAAATGTACGTGTGAAAAGTTTGTACCGGTGAAAATGAAGTTATGCTTAGCTTGAAATGCATTTTAACATTGATAAAACTAAAAAGAAAAATTTGTACGATTGTGTCAACATGGCGTAATATTAACTGATATTTCAATTTTTAATTTTAAAGATTAGAACTGGAGCCTTTATAGGTTGCTTCATCTTGATTGCATACCTTGATTACATGTTAACAATTACTTTTTTTAAATTATAGGATTAAGTTATAGGAATTATAGGATTTAAATTATTAAGATTTCCTTTTTTAATAAAAAAATTCACAAAAGTAAAGAATTTCAGGAAAAAAAAAACTTGAAATAATAATTGTATTTTTAGCTAGAATAAACAATGTAAGGCTAATATTTTATTGGAATTATTTTGGTATGTTTGTTATAAGCTCATTTAACAGTTCCTTATTAGAGGCAAAGTCTTATTTCTTTCACTGTGAATATTTCTTTCGATGTTAAAAAATGGTAGTCTACTTTTGGACGCCAACCAAAACACAGTGGCAATATTTAGAAATGTATAACGGTTGTGACAACAAACGGCACTATCGCTTTAGCTTTCATCGCGCTTACATCACTTCTAAATACTAAAAATTTAATTTTTTTACTACATTTTACAATTTCAATTTTTATATCCTCAATTAGAAAAAAAAATTAGCTTTCGATTTGAATTTATATGAAATCTGCCGCTTAATTTAACGACTTTTTGAATAATTTTCAAGCATGAAATATTTTTCAATTCTATCTCAACAATGACCATCCGTTTGTTTTAATAATGTAAAATAGCCCCTTGGAAAGTTGCAACAATTGAAAATAGGTATCCCTAACCTTCATGAAAAGTGAAAAAAATAAATAAATAATAAAAACCTGATAAATCATAAGATCAGATTATCCATAAGATAGAGTATTTTGGCGCTAATATAAAATCTGTCAAAAGAAAAAAAAAACTATTTTTAGTTTACGATTAACATAAAATTGATATGTTGAATTCGTTGATGTATATGTTGAATCAGAATATGCTAGGAACTGTTATTTATTATTTTTTTAAAGATCCATTGGATATTTAACTGTATAAGAGACCGACTGTGATGGAAAAGGAATAATCATCCTGATTATGTAAAAGGATAGAAGAAACCATACAAATAAATTACAATTGAAAACATTAAAATTCTCCCTCATCTGCATATTAATTTATTATTTTTAACAAAAATTCTTCATTTTTACATAAAAATTGATTAGCTTAAAACAATGGATGCGTTTTAGAACATATGGATTTGAAACGAACAATGATTAAAGAGGACATTTTAAAACTTTTAATTTAAACATTTTAAAACTTTTTTTAACGTCGAATTTCAACGGTGCCTTTGAGCAGATGCAATACATATGCGCATAGGAGCTCATTCGATTGCATTATCACAGGGGGGGGGGGGGGGGGGGGAAGGGTGCTTATACTATGTTCTTTTATTTACTGAATATGAGATGAAAGTAGGAAATTTGTATGATACTTTATGATAGGACTATTTGTATAATACTTTATAGGTCCATGACCTTTTTTTTTTTTTTTTTTTTTTTTGTCTGGGGAATATGGTGGTAATGTCAAACTGATTTGCATTACACATTTGTTTACGGAGTGTTCATTTGGAGTTTGCATCGGAAATAGCATTCCACTGGGGGGGGGGGGGGGATTTTTTAAAATAAAATATTTGAGAGACTGTTTCATACGAAGCCCTACTTAAATAATAAAGAAGCTTATTTTACTGATAATGTTATAGTATTTTTTTCCGTCACGTTTTGACGGGTTCCATCTAGTTTTATTTATTTTTTTTTTTTTTTTTTTTTTTTTTTTTTGTCTAAATTTCTTTCTATTAAAAAAAAGTAACCACCGCCGCCGCAGCCGCTGTCAATGAAGATTTTGTGCCTTGAAGTCTTTCTGGACTAATATAAAGAAAACTATTACAGATAAAAATTTAAAAATTGGTAGTTTTATAAAGAAATGTTCGATAAACACGCTGAAGCAAACAGTTTTTAAATCGAAGAATTATTTTAAGAGATATTTTAAAACAAAGTTGGTCAAACAGTTTTCTGAAAAAAGTTGTATAGGAACGAAAACTATGCACAGGAATTTAACCATAATTTGTAAGGATATAGTTGACAAGTTTGCGGTGTGCAGATTGAAATTATTTTTTTAATGTGTGTAATTTTTTGAGGTTATATTTCAATTTTTTATTCAAAATTTTCATTATTTTTATGAATATTTATTTCATATTTCATAAAATCCATTATTTGAATTGTTGCCAATTTGTAAAATAGCGCATATAATAATATTCCCTTTCAATTAAGAAATGTATTTACACGTGACTATTAAAAACAGAAATAAAACTTTAAAATAATAATTAAATGATCGCGTGATAAAAGCAGTAAATGTAGAAAAATACATAATAAAAAATATACTTGCGCGTGAATATTAAAACGAGAAATAATTAAATTATTAGGCGTTTTCAAAGCATTAAGTACACTGTAAAAAAAAATTCGGAAAAGTTTCCGGTAGGAATAGGATTTCCAGTTGCCCGTATAGTACAGGAAACTTTTCCGAAAAAACATGGAAAAAAAAACGGAAAAAAACGAAAGTTTTTTCTTTCCGTCAGGAAACTTTTCCCGTTTGATTCAGAAACTAATCTTTAGACACAGAATAAATTCCTGGGTCTTACGGAAATCTTTCCATTCACATAAAGAAACATTTTGGAAGAATGGAAAAATAGATAGAAAGTATTCCGTTTTAAAAAGGAAAACTTTCCATTCACATAAAGGAACGTTTTGGAAGAATGGGAGAATAGATAGAAAGTATTCCGTTTTAAAAAGGAAACTTTTCCGAATCAGTCAGTAAACTAATCTTGAAAAAATTAAAAATTCCTGTGTAGAATAGAAACTTTTTCTTTGCTTTACGGAATTTTTTTTCATTATGATCGGAAAATTTTCTGTATTGTAAAGAAACTTTTGTTTTAAAGAGTAGGAACATTAACAGATGAAAATATTGCTTTTGGACACTGTTTTGATTTCCTTTTATCTCAATTAAATATTATTAAGAACTTTTTTGAATACATACACACATTTTAAGTATTTGTTATCATAAAATGCATTACATGTAATGCATTTTATGATAACAAAATGCATTTTATGATACGAAATGTGTGTATGTATTCAAAAAAGTTTTGAGTAATATTTAATTGGGATAAAAGGAAATCAAAACAGTGTCCAAAAGCAATATTTTCATCTGTTATTGGTACTACTCTTTATAACAAAAGTTTCTTTACAATACAGAATCAGCTTGAAATTTTATTTATTTGTTACAAGTATACTGATGAGCTCATGGGTATAATATAACTAAATATTCAGATGATGCTAAACCAGTGTTGAATGCAGAGCCTTTTCTGCGTCTCCGGCGGGGAGGGGGGGGGGGGAATTATATATTTCCTTTTTGGAAATTGCACTTTTTAACCATTAAAAGCATAATATCTCAAATCTTCTGGGGGGGGAGGGAATTTCAATGTTCCAGGGGGTCCCAGCGGGCCACCCCCTGAATTCAATACTGTGCCAAACAACTGTTCAATATTACTAAAAAAAAGGGACAAGCCTGTATCCTCAAAAAGCTCAAATTTATTCCACTGGGTGTAGCACAAGTATGAAACATGTTCTATGCATATGAGGTGTATGCAACTACTTTGAAGTTTATTGTTGCTGGAAAGAATTTCTATAGCTATATTTGTAAAACAAATGACATACAAAACCTTTCTTTTTAAATCATAATATTGCCCACCCCTCCTTAAAAAACAGAAATAGCCATATTTGACTGAAAATTATCTTCTTCCAATAATAGGTTTTAAAAAAATAAGTTTAAGGGGTCGTCATCATTCTTATATTGTACCAAACTCCAACTTTTCAATATATACACCTAATTTTGACGTTATACATTTTTTTTTCTGTAAATTTCTCCCAAGGATACGATACAAGAAATCACTTGGTCAAGTGGTTTAAGAAATATGAAGGTTTAAAATTTGGAAGTCTTAATGTGAAATTAATTTGCAGTTGATGAAAAACAAATTGCAATGCGGGTAGCTTTTTAAGCGTAATTCAAAAACTACTTGACATAATAATTTTGGATTCGCTTATTTGAAGATTTTCAAAATCTATTTGTTAAAATTGTATAGATTATGTTTAGTTCGCTCTTATATAACAAAAAAATGTATAAAATACATGTACCACCTTGAATTACCCCTTTCATAAAATAAAAAGCATATGCACTCTGCACTACTAAAAGCTAAAGCTTTTTGTTCTGACCAAATTTCTTTATTCATTTAATGAATTTAGAGCATATATTAAACACACTTAAGATGGTTATGATTATATTTTATAAATTTCAATGGATATGAAAAAAATATTCCTTGTTATTAAAATGTTTGAAAAGAAACACCAATTTTCCAGCTTTATGAGTTCCTAAGCGATTACAGAGTTTACAGTGAATTAAAGTTTGATTTATTTGAATTAAAATAAAAATAATTAAATCAGGCCTTTTTTTAAGATTTTAAAACTTTAGTTATTTATGAGTTTACATTTGCAAGTAATTGAAATTGTATGAAAAAATATATATATAACATTTCAAAGTATATTACTTACCATGCAATCTTTATTTTCCGAATCTGTCCATAAATAAATTACGTTGGAATATTGAACCATTTGTTATTTACATGTACACAATGAAGTCATGAGATATCTACATAAATATCAATAAATATACTGTTGACTGACCTATATTTATTTTACTATATTTATGAAGTCCAGTTGCCTGTAAAAATTTATGTATATTTAAAGTCAAAATTTTATCATCATTAATGACAAAGAAAGAAATGTTTGTGAGTCTTTTATTCTTCAATGGCAGATCATTTAATAGAAGAATATTAAAAATTACAAATAATTCAGGAAAAATATATAAAAAATAAGTGTCTATTTAATAAAAAATCTGACTTCGCAAATGTGTATGTGCTATTTTTTTAAAACTTAAACTTAGTAAAATAAATCAATCGCATTTACTCTGCACAAACATTAAATTGCACATACTAACAAAATACTATTTAAAAAATATATATATAAGTTACTCGATTTTTTTTTCTGGCGAACTACAAAAGACAGAAAAAATAAAACAAACATTTATACTGAAAAATAAAATTTATTTGCAACAAAAATATAAATCAAAATGTTATAATGAATAAAAATTACAGCAATACTGATATTACTTCCATTGACAGTTCTTGCCTCCGAATAGCTGCACTTAGTAAAAAAGTAGGCCTAGATTCTTTAATTTCTTCCAGGCCTTAATTGATTACACAATATGATGCTACCAAAACAAAATTGTCCTAGGACATTTCTCCGAAAAAACTGTCAAACCATCAATATTATTCGCGAACAGCATGATTTCCTTTCTTACATCATCATTCGCTACTAAGCAAGGATGATATGCTCTAGCTGGAATGCGACACTGATCACTGCAGTATTATCCTGCAATAATAACAATAATAATATTAATATATTTTTATTTTACTAATTTCTAGTGATCATGTATATTTAATGGGACAAAAACAGCACAACAGCAATGAATGATTAAGAGGACTCTTCGTCTTCAGCGATAAGTATTTTTAAGAGCATAAAATTTGAAAATTTTCCTTTAAGTAAAAATTTCAAATTTCATAAGTTTTAAAAATACTTAAAAATTAAGGAAAATTTTTAAAATGTACAATTTAAAAATGTTAATTTAAAGATGCACATTGGACATCTGCTTCCTGCTGGTGAAAGCTATATTTTGATAATTGTATAAGGGAATTTACTACATCTTTAAAATTTACATAGGTTACAATGGGATTTCACGATCAGCATTAAATGAAAAAAAATGGTGCCACAGTAATATAACAGAACTAGTGGGTAAGTGTGATCGAACATCGCTCAAAGGGTTTCGTTTAATATTCCTTTCAAAACACTTTGTCATTTCTTTAATAAATCCAAATAAATTTCATTTAGCATCAACAACAAAAAAAACTCATGTTTTTTATAAAGTAAAAATTTACCGGTTCTGCATGAAAACCCATTTCTTTAAATTAGAGGGTGGAGAATAGCCCCGTTCCCTCTCTTTATACTTCACCAATTAAACTTCAAAACTGATCAGGGAAGCACCTTATCAAACTGAACCTATATACAAAATTTGAAGCAAATCGGATAATTCTGTATGAAAAACCCATTTATCTAAATTAAGGAGGGGAGATTAGCCTCCCGATCCCCCCTTTATACTTTACCATTGAACCCCCGAAACTAATCAAGGAAGCGCCTTATAACAATGAACCTATATACAAACTGTGAAGCAAATTGGATAATTCTGCATGAAAAACATATTTATCTAAATTAAGGGAGGGATTGGACCTTGTTCCCCATTTCTATACTTAACCAATGAACCCCCAAAACTAAACAGAGAAGCAACTTGTCACATTGAACCTATTTACAAAATTTGAAGCAAATCGGATAATTCTGCATGAAATACCCATTTATCTAATTTAAGGAGGGGGATTTGCCTCCCTTCCCTACCCTTTATACTTAACCAATGAACCCCCAAAACTGATCAGGGAAGCGCCTTATCAGAATGAACCTATATACAAAATTTGACACAAATCGGATAATTCTGCATTAAAAACCCATTTATCTAAATTAAGGGGGGATTGGACACAGTTCCCCCTTTATGCTTAATCAATGAACCCCCAAAACTGATAAGGAGAAGCGTCTTATCACAATTAACCTATATAAAAAATTTGAAGCAAATCGGATAATTCTGAATAAAAAAAAACATTTATTTAAATTAAGAGGGGGGATTGGCCCCCTGGTTTCTCCTTTATACTTAACCAATGAACCCCCAAAACTAATCAGGGAAGCGACTTATCACAATGAGCCTATGTACAAAATATGAAGCAAATTGGATAATTCTGCATTAAAAACCCATTTATCTAAATTAAGGGGGCGATTGGAAACCGTTCTGTTGTTTATACTTAATCAAGGACCCCCAAAACTGATATAGGGAAGCGTCTTATCACAATTAACCTATATACAAAATTTGAAGCAAATCGGATAATTCTGCATAAAAACCCATTTATCTAAATTAAGAGGGGGGGGGAATTAGCCACCGTTCCCCTCTTTACACTTAGCAAATGAACCCCCAAAACTAATGAGGGAAGCGCCTTATCACAATGAAGCTTTATACAAAACTTGAAGCAAATTGGGTAATTTTGCATTAAAAACCCATTTATCTAAATTAGGGGTGATTAGCCCCTGTTCCCCCTTTATACTTAACCAATGAACCCTCAAAACTGATCAGGGAAGCGCCTTATCAGAATGAACCTATATACAAAATTTGAAACAAATCGGATAATTCTGCATAAAAAAACCCATTTATCTAAATTAAAGGGGTGATTGGACACCGTTTCCTCCTTTATACTTAATCAATCAACCTCCAAAATTGATATGGGGAAACGTCTTATCACAATTAACCTATATACAAAATTTGAAACAAATCAGATAATTGTGCATAAAAACACATTTATCTAAATTAAGGGGTGGGGGGATTAGCCACCGTTCTCCTCTTTATACTTAACTAATGAACCCCCAAAACTGATCAGGGAAGCGCCTTATCAGAATGAACCTATATACAAAATTTGAAACAAATCGGATAATTCTGCATAAAAAACCCCATTTATCTAAATTAAGGGGGTGATTGGACACCGTTTCCCCCTTTATACTTAATCAATCGACCTCCAAAATTGATATGGGGAAACGTCTTATCACAATTAACCTATATACAAAATTTGAAACAAATCAGATAATTGTGCATAAAAACACATTTATCTAAATTAAGGGGTGGGGGGATTAGCCACCGTTCTCCTCTTTATACTTAACTAATGAACCCCAAAACTGATCAGGGAAGCGCCTTATCAGAAGAACATATATACAAAATTTGAAACAAATCGGATAATTCTGCATGAAAAACCCATTAGCCCCCAGTTCCCCCTGTATCTTTAACCAAAGAACCCCCAAAACTAATCAGGGAAGCGACTTATTAGAAGGAACCTATATACAAAATTTTTAGCAAGTACGATAATTCTGCATAAAAACCCCATTTATCTAAATTATGGGGGGATTAGCCCCCGTTCCCCTCTTTATGCTGAACGAAATAACTCCCAAAATTAATGAGGGACGCACCTTATCACAATGAAGCTATATACAAAATTTGAAGAAAATTGTGTAATTCTGCATGAAAAACCCATTTACCTAAATTAGAGGGGATTAGTCCCTGTTCCCTCCTTTATGCTTAACCAATGAACCCCTAAAACTGAGCAGGGTACCGCCTTATCAGAATGAACCTATATGCAAAATTTGAAACAAATCAGATATTTCCGCATGGAAAACCCATTTATCTAAATTAAGGGGGTATCAGCTCCCCGTCCCCCCCTTTATACTTACCAATGAACCCCCAAAACTAATCAGGGAAGCGGCTTTTAACAATGAACCTATATACAAAATTTGAAGCAAATTGGATAATTCTGCATTAAAAACCCATTTATCTAAATTAAGGGGGGATTAGACACCGTTCCCCCCTTTATACTTAATCAATGAACAACCAAAATTGATAAGGGGAAGCGCCTTATCACAATTAACCTATATACAAAATTTGAAGCAAGTCGGATAATTCTGCATAAAAAACCCAATTATTTAAATTAAGGAGGAGGGTATTAACCACCGTTTCCCTCTTTAAACTTAACTAATGAACCTCCAAAACTAATGAGGGAAGCGCCTTTTCACAATGAAGCTTTATGCAAAATTTGAAGCAAATTGGGTAATTTTGCATGAAAAACCCATTTATCTAAATTAGGGGGGATTAGCCCCCCGTTCAGGGCCCGATTAACCTCTGAAGCTATGGGAAGAACAGTGTCATTTCAGGGCCCCCCCCCTGCCCCCCATTTCATTCTAGAAGCGTTTTCTAAATTCGACATACCCGCAAACCCACCAATGCTACAAAGAGTGGCTCAGTTGAGTTCCCATATATTCGGCTAGCCAGGCACCAGTGAAAAAAAAATACATACATATATATATATATATATATATATATATTTCACTGGCGCTTGGCTAATCGAAAAGTACCATTTCATTAAACAGCTTTTTTTATGTTCTCCTATACACAAAAAATGGATACAATCAAGAAAAATATGCACAAATGATTTTGCATAGTATTAGCAGAATAATGTAAGTTGGATAAAAAAGTTGAATTCAGCATGCATGCACAACATAAAATATCAATATTTTAAAATGCTTCTTTCAATTTTGGCAATAGTTTAAATTATTAATATTTTATGTTGTGCATACCAGCCAAAATCAATAATATTCATATTCAATATGTAAAATAATCTAAAATAATAATTTACTTATTACTTGTATTCCCGTCTTTTTTTTGCACAAAATGAATTTAAATAATTATCAAGATTCTGATCACATTATTTTTAGTAAAAATTAGGCAACCAATTAGCATTTTAACACATGCACATCATAGGAAACATCAGAACCGAAACACGTAGGATATTTTTGTAGAACAAGAATTCGACAAATGCAATCACTTGGCTAAAATATATCAACTGGCGAAATGTGTTTATATTACTTTTTTTAATTAATTCACTTACCGAGTGGAAGTGTTAAAGCAATTAATGATATATCATTACTATAATAGTAATTATTCTTCCTTAATCAATGTTTTTATTTATTTTTATTTTTTATGTATGATTAAATATTTTGTATGTGTAGGGAAAGGGGGTGGCACAAATGTATTTCACCAGCAACTAGAAATTTTACCAGATGACTATCACATTTTTTTTTTCTACTTGTACAAGGAACAGTAGAAAGGGAGGGATATAATTCATTTCGCTATTTTTTCAGAACAGAAACATATTATAAAGCTAATTTTGTACATTAAACATACATTATATTGGAAACTTAACAACATACACAATTAATTCTAGTCTTCGTTATTTGTTTTCTTTTCCTTTCATATTAACCTCAGAAACACATTTTTTTAATAAAGTAGATTTTTGTGAAGAGACAAAAAATTTCATACAACAGCATGGATCTATTTATTGTAGTAAACATTTAAGAAAAAATGAGATTTAAGACAAATTTCTGCAGGTTTCTTTCACTGCATTTCACATTTTTCAAAATTTTTAAATGAACTTAAAAAAATTAAGTGGTGGAATTCAATAATTGCAGAAATTTTTTATAACTAATTTATAGAGAAATTTAATACATCTCTGAGATAGAAATAAGATACAATAAATATCCACAATCTGATACAGAAACATTCAAAATAACTACTTATAGTTATTAGCTATGTTCATGAAATTATTCAATAAAATAGAAAATTCACACTTAAAAATACATAGAATATTTGGAAAGCTAGTGAATAATTAGTGAAGTGTGAATAATTATAAATATTTTCACTTTGAATAAGAGGATGGTCACTGACATGTTTTTTTTAATAAAAAATAAATAAATCATTCCTCATACATTAATGAAATAAATGATAAAGTTTTGTCTTATACATTTAAGCAAAATCTTTGGAACTCATGCTTTACACTCACGCAAACATGTAAACATAAGTTTGGCGACTTTTTGGTTGGCGCGATTTTCAAGACCGCACCAAACGAATAACTTAATACAATGGCTAGGTTGCCATTAAAGGAAAAAAATCCCCTAAATTTGGCGACTTTTTTCCTTTTTTTAACCGATTAATTTTTTTTCCCTGCGTGAGTGTAAAGCATCTTAGCCAAATCTTTTTGAATCATCTGCAATGAGCAGTTTTGAAAAAATAAGTTCTAGCAAGAATTATTCATGCCATTAGATCAAAACTAAACAGTTAAAAACTAAGTTATTAGTTTTTTTAAAATAAATTTAAGAAATTAAATAAAATATTATGAAACAATAAGAAATATTAAAGGAAAAAAGAAACTTAAATTTTCACTGTTTAATAATAAAGTATTTTTTGATACATTGTAATCTTTAAATTTTAAATATTTACTTCTTTAATTGTTGAATCTGCTACTCGAAGCTAAAAAATTAAGTTTTACTTTAAATAAATGTTCATGATGTTTCAGTTAAAGAATTTTTGGTAGTTTTATGTCAGCCGAGCGCCAATATATATATATATATATACATACACATATATATATGTCATTGGCCCCCAGCTAACATAAAAGTACTGAATTTTTTAATAAAAATGTAATAATTAAATCAGTTTAAAAATTAAATGCAAATATTGTAATAGTTAAAAATATGCTGCCTATTGTAATATTTGATTATATAATTTAGACATGTATTTGAAAATAATCAGCAGTTTATATAGTAATTTTACCTGTCAAAAATATATTTTATATTCTAATTTACATGGGCTTCAAATTCATCTATTATGTCATCAAAGTCTAATTTTTCTGTAATATCACTTTCTATTGCGAGTAGGGATAAACCACTTAATTTATTTTCAGAGAGTGATGATCTCATACGATTTTTTATTCTTTTTAGAACAGAAAATGATCGTTCACTTGAACAGTTTGATATGGGAATGGAGAGCATTATTCTTAGTGCTGTCTCAACATTGGGGAAAGTCTATTCATGTTTAAAGTTTTAATTACTTTTAATTTTTCAGTGGGTCGTATTTCTTTTGTAATGAATTCGTTAAATTGAAAAAATTCATCTGGAAATTCTTCTTCAATGTCTTCAGAGTAAATTTCTTGAAATTTTTTAGCATGTTCTTTAACACTTATCTCTGATATAATACGGTGCATCGTGCATGCATATTTTATTTATTGCTTTATAGTTAAAATTTTGCAGATTCTTCTTATATTTATTTAATTAATTACTCAGCATAGCTAAAACTAAGCCTCAAGTACCGTCAGGAAGCAATAAACGAAAAAGGAAAGCTGAAAGACTTGCTTGTAATAAGCGATTAAGCTTAGCAATGAACAGATTTGTTTTAAGAGCAGAAGATGGTGAAGACGATTTACCAGGTGCAAAAACACCTACACCTGCAAAAGAAGAAGAAATTGAATTAGAGTCCGAGGATGAAAAAGATCTTTCATCTTTTCCAGTTTCTGAAGATGAAATTCAAAATAATGAGGATAATTCATATTTTAAAGTCTTGACTTCTGTTCCTGAAGAAAAGGAACTTAAAAAAAAGAAATCTGAATGTGAAAATGAATCAATTTTGGCGCAAGAAAATATTTATCCAAATTTGGAAGATCAGCCTTTTATTTCTGAAGAAGAGGAACTTAAAAAAAACCCAATCTGAATGTGAAAATGAATCAACTTTAGCACAAGAAAATGTTTATCCAAATTCTGAAGACCTTCAGCCAAAAAGATTATGATTCAAATTCTAAAGATTTCCTTTCAATTCCACCTGGAAAGGAAAGTAAAACAGAAGTTGAAATTACATTGGAAACAGTTCTTGACCAAAAATGTGTAAATTATAGCGGTCCTGCTTTGTGCCCCCCCCCCCCCCATAACTAACTCTTTTCGGGAACATTTTAATAATACTAAACTTGAGCAAAACATAGATTATCTGGGCAACTCAAAAAAAGTAATTGGAAAAATTGAGCAAACAGGCTCAAAAAACAATTTTTTCAGATGCAAAAAAAATGGAGAAATAGTAAACAGGGAATGGTTGATCTATTCTCCCAGTGCAAAAGCAGTATTTTGCTATGTATGCAAATTGTATGGTGGCTCAAATGATCAAGCTTTGTGTAAAGATGGATTTTCAGACTGGAGAAATATTGTACAGAGGCTCCCAATTGCATGAAAACTCAGATTTTCATCGAAGATGCATGTTTTCTTTCTCATCACGATCAAATTCTACTAATCGAATTGACAACAATCTTGTAGAGCAATTCCAAAATGAATGCGAGTACTAGCGGAAAATTTTATTGAGAGTTGTTGCCGTCATAAAATATATATCTCAGCGTGGGCTGGCTTGTTTTGGAGATGGTGAAACATTTGACTCTGTACATAATGGCAATTTCTTGGGTATATTAGAATTATTAGCCTCATTCGACTCATTTTTATCAGATCATATTCATTCTTATGGTAATAAGGGTAAAGGGAATGTAAACTATTTATCATCAACAGTTGTGACAGAATTTATTGATATCATGTCAGACAGAGTGCTAAAAGAAATAGTGTTACAAATAAAAAAGGCGAAATATTTTGGGCTTATTGTAGATTCCACACCAGATATAAGCCATATTGATCAGCTTGCTATAGTGTTGCGTTATGTAAATGAAAGTGAGCCCGTCGAGCGCTTCTTAAAATTTATTCCAATCCATAGCCATGGTTCACAACACTTGCAAGAAGTTATTATAAATTTTCTTGAAAGTTTGAATATTGAGCTGAAATATTGCCGAGGTCAGTCGTTTGATAATGCCAGTAATATGTTTGGTAAATACTCAGGCCTTCAGGCAAGATTGAAAAATGATTATCCTTTAATTCATTATGTTCTATGTTGAGCACATTCTCTAAATCTTATTGGCACAAGTGCTGCAGAATGTTGTCATTCAGCAGTATCATTTTTTGGAGTTGTGCAATGTTTGTACAATTTTTTTTCTGCATCAGCACACAGATGGGAGTTATTGACTGAAGAGGAATTTTTTTATGTAGGTAATTTGACACTAAAGTACTTATCAGGAACCAGATGGTCTGCTAATGCTGATGCAGTGAAAGCTTTGAAGAAAAAATACATTAATATTTTGAAAGTTTTGAATGACATTTCAAGCTGTGAAAATGAAACAGACTAGGGATGAGGCTAAACGCCTACATTCCAAAGTGTCAAACTTTGAGTTTGCATTGATAAGTTATTTGGAATAGCATTCTGCAAAGAATGAATAGCGCTGGTAAAAGCCTCCAGTCAGAAAATTATAAGATGTCTGTCATTGTACCATTGTACAATTCCTTGATTAAGTTTGTTCAGCATGTGCGAAATCGTTTTGATGAATGGGAAAAGGAAGCTGAGAGTTTATTTGGTACAAGGATTTATAAAGTAACACGATCAAAAAAAGTTCCAAAGAGTAGAATGCCGGATGAAACTTCAGGCAAGGATGTTAGACTTTCAGAAAGAGAAGTTTTTCTATATCAGACTCACTACGTAATATGTGATTCACTTATTAGTGAATTAGAAAAACGAAAACGTGCATATGATTCTCTGGAATCAATATTTGGATTTATGTGCAATGCGAATTATGTTAAACTCAGCACGTGAGACGTGAGCAAGCGGCGTCGAACACAAATAATATTTTACAGGTCTAAAAGTTGAGAGATTTCATTGCTGCTTTATGAAACTCTACTCGCAAATCGCAAGGTCAATTCACTGTAACAAAATTGATAAGCTGTTTCATAATAGCATGCAAGAAAATTCGTAGGATCGTAGGAACAATTTAAGTGACTTTTAACTTTTCCTGAGAAGCCAATAAGTCATTTCAACTGACGTCATACCCTAGCAACCAACTTAACAACCTGGTGGGCATTTTGCTTGCCCACTGGATTTTCTCGATATTGATTGGTTGGACAATAATACTGCCTGCGACTTTGATTGGTTGGACAAATTGGAGAATTGTGATCATGTGGTTGGGCTATTATATGAAAAAATAATTTGTTATGAAAGGTATTTTTATGAAACACTTTAAAATATCAATTTGAAAATAAATTAGATAAATTTTTGGAATGGAATTAAGTCAATAAAAAGGGCCCCCTGTTCTGTCAGTTTTGGGCCCCTTTAAAATTTTCTAGGGGAAGCACGTGCTCCTCGTGCCTATTCGGTAATAAGGGCCTGCCCCCGTTCCCCTTTATACTTAACCAATAAACCCTCAAAACTGATCAGGGAAGCGCCTTATCAGAATGAACCTATATACAAAATTTCAAACAAATCGGATAATTCTGCATAAAAAAAATTAAGGGGGCTATCAGCCCCCTTTTCCTCCCCCTTTATATTTAACCAATGAACCTCCATAACTAATCAAGGAACCGCCTTATCAGAATCAACCTATATACAAAATTTCAAAAATTGAAATCGGATAACTCTGTATGAAAAACCTATTTATCTAAATTAAGGGGGTGGCGAATTAGCCCCCCTTTCTGGCTTTGACAGACTGGAAGCTAAAAAAGGTTTCTATTACAATGATATTTCGGGTTCTGTAGACTCCAAAAGTAGCAGAATTTTCAATTTTTGCCTTACCTCGGGTTCTGCAAACCCCAAAAAGCTGAGTGAAAAGACTGTATACTAAATGGAAAATATCAACGAGAGTTTTTAATTAAAAACAGTTTTCATCTATGCGGTATATAGTCCCAAAATAAAAATAATAATTCAGTTTATAAATTTAAAATCACATATAATTAATTTAATTTCACTTTGAATTGTCCAAAAAACAAGCTAGAGACTGAGTCAAGTCGGCCAGTTTTTTAGCGACAATGAATCTCTCCCCCCCCCCCCCCCCCCAAAAAAAAAAAAAAAAAAAAAAAAAAAAAAAAAAAAAAAAAAAAAAAACGTGCCTGACTTATACTTACTTACACTTACTTACTTATACTTATCCACAGCCCTGGTAGAAATGATTGGATGAGGATGTATCACAAAAATTCTAAGCTTTGAGATTACTTAAGAGTAGTGCTTGGAAGGGCACGCAAAAATGCTGTGCCTAGGACTCTGAAGTTTAAAGTTGGGTTCTAGTGACATTTATGATTTATATGTTGACATCATGGCTCTTTTGAACATTTTTTATTTCTTGAAATTTGAACAGTATTAACACGTGCATTTAAATACATGACAAGATTTATGTAAATGAAAGCAGAAATATGAAATAAAATCAAGTAAGAAATTTTTTTTACTAAAACACCACATTTTTTTTTTTTTTTTTTTTTTTTTTTTTTTTTTTTTTTAAATGAATGAATGAAGAATTGAAGCTTTATATTTTTGAAATAAAAAAAATTCAAACCTTTTGAGGGTTTATTCTCCCTGAAGCCCATTCAATATAATTTTTCAAGACATGAGCACGAAATAAAAATCAGAACAAAAAATTGTCTTCCTTTCCACATGTGACATGATGTTCAGCAGTGGAGATCTCCCCCATCCATCTCTACTGACGAAAATTCCCTGTTTGCTTTTTTTCCTTTTTCTGTTTATTTTAAATTATTAGAAAAGATTAAATGTCATTTTTTATTTTCAAAATAATGTAAGAAAAATAAAATTTAGCCAATTAAACTTGAATATCCAGGGCGAGGCAGTTGATCTCTGCTGCCCAAGATGTAAGCTTCTGCATGCAAGCTTTTAAGCATGAATATAGATAATATCAACCTCAAGATATTCAGCATATTCAACTTTACGTTTGTTACAACTAAAATTTTGTCTGATATGCAAAGAATACTGAAATTTATTTTACCATATACCAATATAAATTTCATTATATCGTCCTAACATAAAGTTCTCAATTTATTAATTAACATTATAGAATTTAAAGGACTCCCCTTTTCAATTGAATTTTAATACACTACAAATAATTAGGAATGTAAAGAATATTCGACCACTATTCGGTATTCGGCTTATTCGGCCCTTTTGCCGAATATTGAACAGATATTCTGCCGAATACCTGTAGCCGAATATATTTAGATATATTGTCGAATACTGCTTATTTGGCCGAATATTCTAAGATATTTGGTTAAATAAGTTCCAGAAAAAAAATGTGATTTTAAATATTTTTAACAAACAATATTAAAGAATGATATCTAAATAAATTAATTATTATAAGAAAAATAAATCCTAATACTTACTCAATTTTAAAGCTTCATGACAACTTATAAATAACTGTATATAATGAAATTACATAAATAAAAAATATTTTTCTTGCTGCATATTTAGGCATCATATGAATTTAAGTAAGTATTGCAACATTAATTTATTTTACATTAAAATGAAAAATATATACTGCATTTAAAGTTTAAATCTCTCTCTCTCTCTCATCAGTGAATTAAAAAAAATTAACTTTATATCTATTTTTTTAATCTGATTTATTGTCGGAGCAAAGCTCCGGCTTCCCGTGAAAAATTACACTTTTGTGTACACGATAGCGGCCAAAATATTTGCCGCATTGACACCAAAATTGAACTGAATGTCGGTAGTGCCAAAAGCTCGCCGGGGATTGAAAATCAGAAATATTCGTCAACTCTAACGCCCGGAATCGTCTGCTCTAGAATTTTCCATTTTCCCATAGAGATAACATTGCGATTGTTTGAATTAAATAAAAAGAAAATTGCAATAATTTATATTGTTGCCATTTTTTATCATGAGAAACTTTTGAATTAAATTAAAAGAAAATTGAAATAATTTATATTGTTGCCATTTTTTATCATGAGAAACTTATTTAAATAACAATATACTCGGAAACAACCTTTTAGTAAAAGCTCTTAATCTCGGTCCCATATAGTTTACTTTTATATATTTTACATATATTTTACTTTTCTGAAATAAGGACTCCATACATTTTTATCTTAAAACACGTGCAATGAAATTTAAATCGTATTAAGTACATGAATTTAGTTTTTTTTTAATCGAACTCAGCAATTGGTGTAATTAAATTTTTTGTTTCCATTTCAAAATATTTTTTTTTCTTTTCATTCAAGCTTATTGTATAAAAGAAGTATGAGAGTAAATCTGTTTATTTTGATATAGTCCAGCCAATCCAGGATAAAAAATATATATATTAAGAAACATTTTATATATGAACGGATTATATGTTTTTATTATATAGAATTTGCAAGGATGCCAATTAAGAGAAAGCAATCAGCTGAAATAAGAAGAATTGCGAATCGTAATTCAAAGCGGAGAAGTCGCACAAGTCAGTTACCTTCAGATTTTTTTGCCGAGTACCGGTATACTGACAACTCAAATGAATGAAGCAATCAGGTTTGATAGAGAGGTATCGCAAATCACCTATGTGTCCTGTAATACGTGTCACAGAGCTTTTCCTGATATCATATTAAATACTGCTGGGCTCTGCCAGACATGCAAGTGTAGAGACGGTGCTTTCAAGTTTTCTGCCACTAATTCGATGGACCCAGGTCCAGTTCCTATTTGTCTCAAAGATCTGAGCTACATTGAACAAATGATGATCGCTCAAATACATCCAGTGGTTTCTCTTTACCGTATACGAGGATCACAGTATGGATACAGCGGAAATGTAATCAGCTTTAAACAAAATATTGAGAGTTTTATTTCGCGCCTGCCTGTCAATCCTTCAGATATGACTTCAACTGTGTTAGTGACAAAAGATACTTTATCAGGATGTGCAGAGTTTTCTGTTCGCTCACAACGCCTTCTAGAAGCACTCAGATGGCTTAAAGCTCACAATCCTTATTATTCAAATATCACAATTGATGAAGATTTGATCGCTACATTACCTGAGAATGGTGACGTATCTCAAATGTTACCAACAGCAACCGATATTACTGAGGATATTGATACTTTGAACGAGGAAATAAGGCGCGAGTCATTTAGACCACTACTTGAACCGGTAGATCAAAACAACTTAATAAATGACGCAATTCGTGTGCCTCACCCTTCATTAAATTCACAGCCTATCAACGAATTTCAAGAAGAGGGTTACATAGCACGTGCTTTTCCTCATCTTTTTCCACATGGTACAGCTGACTTACGACAACCTCGTCAAAAAGCAGTCTCTCCTGATGAGTATTTTAAGTTCCTAATGAAGTATGAAGATGGGCGATTTGCTAAAGACCCCCGATTTCGCTACTTTGCCATGAATTCAATTCTTCGGTGGCAGTCTTTGGCTAAAGGGCGATTTTTCGTTAAGCGAAATAGGTTCAGCAATAAGACGGTAGAGCAGATGCGTGATATTCTGAATAGGCAACCAGAAATGGCAAAACACATTATGATTTATGCTAGCAAATTAAGATCCACAAAAGGATACTGGCGTGCACGTTGTGGGGAACTCCTTCCCATGGTAGGACAAATTGGAGCACCAACAATTTTTTTTACACTGTCTGCAGCTGATTATCACTGGCCTGATCTTTTCAGACTTTTAGAGCCTAACAGAGATCCAAATGAGCTGACTGATACAGAACGCAAACAATTAATGCACGACAACCCTCTGTTGACTGGTTGGCTCTTTCAAAAACGTTGTGATATATTTTTGAGAAAAATCTTGACGCCGTTGTTTTTAATAAACGACTACTGATTTCGTTTCGAATGGCAGTGGCGTGGAAGTCCTCACATGCATGGATTGTTGTGGTTAAGAGGGGCGCCAAACATGGAAACACTAGACATGACTAACGCTGAAAATGTAGCAGCCGTAACAGCATATTTTGAAAAACTATGCAGTGCTGTTAATCCTGAAAAGGACGTCCTCGTAAATGATATACACCGCTGTCGAGTTCGCTTTTCAGACATTTCCAGTGAATATCGTGAAAAAGATCTCGCTCAGCTCTTAAATCAAGTCCAACGTCACACAAGACATGGAGATTATTGCCTAAGGAAAAAAAGAGGTACAAATAGTTATAGCTGCAGATTTGGTTTTCCAAAAGCAGAGTGCGACTCTCCAAAGCTTCAAGTAGAAAATGGCATAATTAGCTTTTTGCCAAAAAGAAACGATTCTGAAATGAATACCTACAATTGCTTCGTGTCACAAGTTTGGAGAGCTAACACGGATTTCAGTCCTATTACATCAAAGGATGCGGTTTTGCATTACATTGCCAAATATGCCTCAAAATCAGAAACAGCTTCTGTTCCTTACAAGGAATTGTTATCTGAGATTTTAAATAAGATGAACGAAACAAATCCAGCAGTTCAAGCAGTCCAAAAACTTATTTTGTCTTCTGTTTCTGAAAGGGATTACTCATCCCAAGAGGTAGTACACATATTAATGGGATGGCCAATGTATCACAGTAGTCGGGAAGTAGTTACAATACGGCTTCATGATAAGAACTGGGAAGAAGTCAACTTTTCAAGCGACGAAAGACCATCAAAAAGCATGCTTCAGAAATATTGCGCGCGGCCGGATAAACTTATTTCCTGCACGCTTCTTAAGTTTGCAAAATCTTTCTCAGTCAGAGGAGTCGATTATCACCAAAGAAGAAAAGATGCAGTTGTCAGAGTTTTTCCTCTTACATCACTCAACCACGACCCAACTCTAGCCGAAGAATACTATAGGCAACAAGTATTACTCAATTATCCTTGGAGAGGTAATTCTGACTCTTTATTGCAAGAAGGCCTGCCGTCTGCGTATCACTCATGGGAGGAAGCATTCAATTATCTAAATATTGATGCACACGCAGAAATAAATTTTCCTGCTGTTAGCAGTACACATGAGACAGAAATCCTGCAAGAAGAATACCGCGAGATTGATCCATATATGGCAGCAGCTGCCATTAGTTCCTGTGCAGACAAACGAGGATACTTTGGGGCAACGCGTGATTGATCATGCATGTGAGTGGAAAAGTGAGAGTTACAAGTACCCTGATCGCAATTTTACTTCATTTTTAAATTACTGTAAAGAACAACAACTTACAGTGCATCAAAATTACGATACGTCTGAGATCAGATTTACAGATGAGCAGCAAAAAATACTTCACTTATGCACGCAACAGCTTTCGTCTTTGCAATCAAGATTTATAAATTGCCCTAAACGTACTTTTATTATTGGGAAAGCCGGAGCTAGAAAAAATACGGTAATAAAAGAAATTCGTAAAAGAGTTACTGAGCAGTTAGGACCGGAAGCTATTATGGTTTTGGCTCCAACAGGTGCTGCTGCAATTAATGTCGAGGGCAAAACAATTCACTCTGCACTAAAAGTACCAACATGCTTTAAATCGTTTGCTGATTTAGGAAGTGAAGCAGCAAGAAATCTACAGCTCAGCATGAATCCAGTTTCATTTCTAATTATTGACGAATTTTCAATGATCGGATGCCGTCTGATGGCTGCACTTGAGCAAAGATGTCGCGAAGGTAAACCAGACAGCATTGAACCTTTTGGAGGCTTATTTGTTTACCTGATTGGAGATATTAGGCAGCTACAGCCTGTAAAAGACACACCTCTATATAGGAGACATTCTATAAAAGACATTTTGGCTTTACGTGGACAAACAGTTCTTAAGATGTTTGAAAAATG
The DNA here is from genome assembly GCA_963931845.1 of Maratus michaelseni. Classification (NCBI taxonomy): domain Eukaryota; kingdom Metazoa; phylum Arthropoda; class Arachnida; order Araneae; family Salticidae; genus Maratus; species Maratus michaelseni. The sequence continues at coordinate 438,661,288 of OZ007588.1, forward strand.
TTTCACCTTAACAAAGTCAATGAGACAAAGCGACGATCAGCAAATACAGTTTAGAGAGACTCTTGATTCGCTTTCCGTAGGCGAAGTTACAGGCGACCAATACGCATCCCTTATGCAACGACGTAAAGCTATACAGCCTCCGGCTGAACTTGAAAGATTTCAAGATGCCATACGCCTTTTTCCCACAAACAAGCAAGCTGAAGAACATAATCAAGAAGTACTTCGTAAATCAAAATGGCCAGTGGCAAGAATATTAGCAGACCACAATAATCAAATAGCAAGATGGAGTGAAGATGAGCACGCGTCTGGACTTCAGGCTGAACTTTTTTTAGCAATTGGATGCAGAATTATGTTGCGTACCAATCTGTGGACATATGGAGGATTGGTCAACGGTGCACTTGGTACGGTAAAAGATATTGTCTACGGACCAGGATTACGGCCTCCAGGCTTGCCACAGGCAGTAATGGTTCATTTTGATGATTATCGGGGACCATTTCTCACTGAAAGACTTTTTCCTGTCACACCTATTACAAAGTCTTGGAAAGAAAACAATGTCTCATGCTCCCGTACTCAGTTACCTTTAACAGTTTCATACGCTGTCACCATACACAAATCCCAAGGTTTAACTTTGTCAAAAATAGCTGTGGACATTGGTGAAAAGGAGTTGTCACTTGGAGCAACTTATGTCGCGTTTAGCAGGGTTCGATGTTTAGAGGATGTTCTCATTGAAGTGCCTTTCGCAAAGGATAGGCTAGACCAAATTAGAAGAATGGGGGCACTTGCTGATAGATTAGCATTTGAGCAGTACCTGAGGCAACTGTTGACCGAATAAACACTTGAAGATTCAACAGCTGTTATTGTAATTTTTCTTTTATACTATTAAACAGTAAATATAAAAATACAAAATATATATTTTACATTGTTAATGTTATATTTTATGTTTATCCCACTCAATGCTCCGACATTTCGGCCTGACGGATTCTAGTAATGATGATAAGTTTCTTAAACAATAAAATTCATAAATATTAAAAACAAATATTTTAATGTCTTGTAAAAATGCTTAATCTTTCACAAATTAAATCATTTTTCTAGCTTTTAGTTTTACTTTTAAATAATAATTATATGACTATATAATTACTTTACTAATTAAAAATTAAACATTAGATGTTGATTAAACGAACTAATGAGTTTGATACATTGAAAAGAAAAAAATTATTACCTATACTGAAAAAACATTTAATGAGTTACTTCAAAATAACATACAGGGGTAACAAAATTATTTATCACTGTAAAGCCTGAAATTGTGATGCAAAAATAACTTTTCAGCATTTTCAGGAAGAAGTCTGTTTCGTTTGGTTTCATATAATATTACCAGCTTCAGAAAACAAACGTTTACTATATACCGTGCTTACATACATTCAGCTGTTATGATTTTTGAACACTCAAACAAAAAAATTATTTCAATTAGTCCTTAATTTAATTTTTGATTTTAAAATTGGAAAAAAAAAAAATAAACAAATAAAATAATTTTTTTTAAAGTCAGTATTCGGCCGCCGAATATTCGGTATTCGGCTAAAACTTGGCCGAATATTCGGTATTCGGCCAAATCACTATTCGTTACATCCCAACAAATAATAAAATGTAAAATTGATTCTATAATAATGCAGTACCTGAAAAAAGACAATATGATTCTGATATAGCATCGAACATAGAAAAATATCATCAATTTATTTTAAGATCATAGGTATGTTATTGATGTCTTCAGTGTTGAAATCAGACATTTTTCTCCGGGAGGGATTTCTGTGGCTCCGGGGGGGGGGGGGAATATTATAGAGTTCCGGGGGGGATTGCACTTTTTGACTATTAAAAGCATAAAATGTGAAATCTTCCGGGGGGGCATTTCAATGCTCCGGGGGGGACTGTCCCCCCACCCCTTGAATTCAACACTGGATGTCTTACAGAATTAAACAAATAAACAAGGAATTTAATTTAGAATAAGTTAAAAACTATTTAAAAAAACAGCCTACAAAAAATAAGTTTCATTAAGATAATATCTAAGTTAGAAATTTCTGGCACATCAAATATTTTTTACTTCGGGGATATTTTTCTCATAAAAAATAAACTGAGCGAGAAATAAGATAACATGCATTTTATTTCAGGCTACGCAGCTCCTTAAACATGTTATTCGATTTGATAATCATGCACTATAAATATATGTACATATCAAATCCAAAATATTAAAAATCACATAAATTTTAGTACTTACCATTGCGAAGTTGTTGTTGGTTTGGCCCATGGGCCCGGTGAGGAGCTTTTTATTCCTATACAGCTGTCTTACTCCGCAAAAACCAGACTCCTACCAGAGGTAAAACTATTGCGAAGTTAGAAGTACGTAGAGCAGTTGTCCAATATTTAAAAACATGGCGTCTATCTTCATCCAAAAACTCGATTCTGTTCTGTTATCAATCACGTGACGCAACGCCTTTCATACGTCAGCAGAGAGCGAGACTGCGCAGTAAGTCCGGAGAAAGCTGTTTTCCATCCTTTCGGAAACTAATCCGATATAAATAGATTATTTTTATGACTGTAGAAAACCTTTCTGTTGTGATTCGGAATAATTATTTTATCGGTTGTTTTCCGTATCGTAAAGGAAATTTATCTTTTACGAAACGGAAAAGGGTTGGAAATTTTTTACAGTGTAGGGAAACTTACGTCATATTTAAAATGCTCAAATAGCAATATTTTTAAACAACTTCAATTAAAAATTCTATTTACACGAGAGATTAATTTATTTCGACAAATCTTTTACCTGTTATTGCAAATTTTAAAACAGCGTAAATAATATTTCCTCTCAATTAAAAACTATATTTTTACGTTTAATAATTACCTTTAAAATACCGAAATAACTATTAAATTGTTAAAATATCATTAACAGTATGGTACGTCCCCTTTATTCCGGCGACCACTTTTAATAACAAAAAACTATCACCAAACTATAGGATTTAACGCCAAAAAGGCATGAATGTGGCGTCACATTCACTTGACGTCAGAGGCAATACAAGTGTTTGTTATAGCATCAAGTGGTTTTTAATTCGAATTATACATATATTTTTCATTATGTTGCACTGATTTATTAATTATTTCATTAATTAAAATAACCATTGCATCCTTAAACGGCAGTGCCATGATATTAAAAAAGCAAAGGCATTGAAAAATGTTGCGATGAACAGTTACATACAATAGATCAGTTTCAACTGACGTCACAAACATTTATTCACCAGTCGAGAGAGATAATTAAGAAAAATAATGTAAATAAATATCTAAGATTATTTTTTTCTGATTTAATTAGTATATTGTAAATTGTATTGTTTAAACTTACTGATAGTTGACACTTTGGTGAGTGGGGTTTTTTCCGAATTTCTTGTATTCTATTTATTTGTTTGTTTATTTATTTATTTTATTTTATTGAGATTCCTATGGTAAAATTCGGCACAAATGTCATATACGCACCATGTTGGCGCGATTTTTTTCAACCGCCAATTTGGCGAAACCATTGTTTTTCAATATTAGTTTCAAATAGCATGCAATAATAACACGTGTTTTTTATTTTAATAGAAAAATAAAATAACGTAATAAATGAAATAGCTTCTATTATTTTAAAAAAGGAAATAAATAAATGATAGTTTGATATAAATAAATATTGATATACATAATAAATATAATTTATAGAATTAAAATAAAAAATAAAAGTAAATAAACAACAATTTATTCAAAAACAAAGTTATCGCCAACTTGGCGGTTGAAAAAAATCGCGCCAACGTGGTGCGTATATGACACCTATGCCCAAAATTCTTCTATTTGTTTATTTGGCGTTGCAGTTTGGCGATTTTTTTAATGAAAATTGATCGACGGGATAATGGAGGAGTATCAAAAAGACAAATAAACCTTGAATTAAAAATCCCTCGATGAAATAACTAATACGTGTAACGCATCTGATGCCAACTGCATGCAACGCGACGCCACGATCGTGCACGTTTGGTGTTAAGTGATATATTCTGGCGACAGTTCTTTTCTTTTTACAGAAAGTAGTCGACGGGATAATGGAGAAGTAACCAATTTTCTATAGCATCGTTATAAAATTCTCCAATGCAGCGACATTGTTTACTTAACCATTTCACACAAGTTGATTTTTAAATTTTTAATTCATCTTATGTAATCAATCAGGAAAGCAGTTGTTAGCTGTTTCGAGAGCAGTTGATTCGACCTTAAAATCCCTCAGTCAAAGGAAAATGAATGGAAACCCGGTTACAGCAGATCGCCACTGGTCGTTTAATTATAATACAATCTTCCGTAATCGTTTTAGAGTTGATCAAATCAGAGTGTTTTGAAAACATGCGGTGTCAGAACGGAGGTTGGAAAGCGTAGCTCGTAGGGGGCAGAGCCCCCTAGTACTTTATATTACATTTTCTATTATTTTTATAAATTTTCAAAATATAATTTTTTTTTTACTAAATGGTGTTCTTTCTGCGTTAAATATAAACCTTTCCATTTTATGACACCAATGGACATATTACCTGCATATGGCTACATTACCTGCATCAACTAGCATTTTTTTTAACAAACTGCAACAGGTGTAAGTTTTGACTAACTTAAATTTAAAAATATTTTTCCAGTGCTAAAAAGGGCCCACTTTCTTAGTCAATTATTATTATTTTTAGAAATCCGTTACTACTACTGGTTAAAAATGTCTAACCTTAGGGTAGCCATATTACCTGCAGATACCTTATTTTAAATGACTAGGGGGCTGTACCACCTGCTCGCTACGCTCACCAACCCCTGTTCTGATTTCACAGCCTTTTAAAACCTGGTAATGTATCCTGTTTTAAAAAGATGATGATGATGATATCACGAACGGCGACTTTCTTCTGTAATCAGGTTACAATGCTTTTTCATTGAACTGGTTATAATGCTTTTTCATTTAATTCATCTTTTTTATTTTTAATATTCATGTGTAAACGCAATTTTTATGACGTAATTTTCTTTATTTCCTGCTTTCAACACTTGATCATTTAATTATTATTTTAAACTTTAATTATTGTTTTTAATAGTCTCGCGTAAATACATTTTTTATTTGAGATAAAACATAATCCTTTGCGCTTATTTAGAAATTGGCAACAATATAAAAAAATGACTTTTTCAATAAAAGATTTTTTACTCGATTTTTAAGGATTTTTTGAGTTTTTATTGTCCGACCATGATAATTTTTTTAATTTCTGAAAGCTTGTTATATTTCGCGTCTGGTGGTATGATTTTCGAATCCGTAGGATGGCTAGAAAAAAAGTAATAGCTCCTCAAAAAAAGTCCCTAGTAAAAAAGCGATGAGAATAACCCGGAATATCTACGCAGAATTTGATTGGTCCATTTCGTTTTTGGCTCAGTTCCAGATTACTTTTTTTTTAATATAGAAGGAAATGAGGGAAAGGTTAGAATTTTAAATGAAATGAGTGAAAGATTTGTATTTTAAATAAATTAAGTACCATTACGAATGAAAGAATGTTTGACGATTTATCGCCTGTTCCCGGCTAACGGAAAAATACCTTAAAATCAATTTATTAATTGATAATTTAAATTCTAAAAATATTAAAATGTTGTATCAAAACCACATCTGTGTATAATTCTAGCACATTAAAGTGAGTGAAAATGGATTACAAAACTCCATTTTTATATACATGAACCAAGTTAAGTTAAATAAAAGAGTATGAAAAGAAACTTTAATGTAACAAGCTCTGCGCCGATATTTTGAGTTTAGCAGAGATGCTAACTGCTTCGTCAGGATTTTTAACCAGAAATTATAGCATCTTATAGTCTTTTCCTTAGTTGCCACTGGCAATTTTTCTTTTTCTATTCGGTCTACCACTATTTCCGAACATTAATATCTGTAGTAAATTTCTACTAGAAATATAATGCCATAATCTACCATTAAAATCCTCAGCAATTACTCAGAATCAATAACAGTTGCCATCGCTGGTTTAGCTTTATACCTTTGTTTCATTTTAAAATATTTGCGAAAGTAAAAGGAAACTTTTTTGTATTATCCAACAGTAGTAATCGAAGAAGACAGGAGAAAAATACCTTGCAAAATTTTTGTTTTGTTTAAGCCATTTAGTCATTTGCAGAATGGGGGCGGACATTATATACAGGTTGTCCGAAAAGTCTTTCCCTGATTGCAAAATGTATTCATATCCACTATATATAAGTTAGACAAGTGAAACTTGTTCCAAAATGTTGGAAAAGTAGCCAAGTTTTGCTCTTGCATGTTTCCGTATCGTGGCTGTAGTGTAGCAGTAGCAGTGTCCAGGAAACCGGACCACGTACGGAGAACTGGCCAACCATCAACCTTAGCTGAAAGGGCGGAAGAAGTGAGGCAATTATTTTGTGCGAAGTCCCGAGAAATCAGCGCGTACGGCCTCACGTGAGATGCTAAAAGAGTCTCGTGATACCAGAGGACACATTTAATTTTTTCCTGTTTTGTGAACATTTACGGTTTCCTGGACACTGACACTGCTGCGATGCAGACACGTTGCGGAAACTGCAACAAAAAAAACTTGGTGGGTTTTTCAACATTTTGGGACCAGTTTCACATGTGTATCTTATATATAGCGGATATGAATAAATGTTGTAATCAGGGACAGGCTTTTCGGACACCATGTATTATAAATTTCCAGATTTTAAATCACAAGTAAGGTGATGCAGATCATAAAAAACAGTCAGCTTCCCATGAATAAACAGAAACAGTTTGTAAAGGACAAAAGAGTATTTTGTTTTTATCATTTTCTATTTTACATGTTTCAGCAATGTTGATCCGTAGCAAATTGAAACAGAAGCAAGCACCAGTTTTACTAGTGTTAAGGTTTTAATTTTGTAATATTGTCATTTATAAGAAACAAGTGAAGGCCTAGATATAAAACAAATTATCTTATAAATTAAATCTATAAAATAATATGCAAGAAAGAAAGTTACACTTTTCCCCTACGTAGTCGACGTGGATGCAACAAAAGGTTAACAACAAAATTCAATTATTCTTCTCATCACTGTCATTGATTCGCAAATCTCTTATTTGAATCTAGTATGATGGCATCAGCTTAAGTGAAAATAAATTATCTTTCACCATTCGGTTTAGAGAAAAACATGATTCTGGAATTTGTAAAACTTAGTCCTCAGTTTGGCGAGCCTTTCTGTTTTAAAACAACCTTTTTTTGCCCTTTTCTTGATTTTTACAAGAAACTTATATAGCTGTCCACCCGAGCCACATCTGTTGTTGTGTTGTTGCACATCCCCTTAGGTCAGCAGGGCTAGACCAGGTCCATGATATTATACACCCTAAGGAAATCCGGCCCCGTCAAGGGATCATCACAAAGATCCTGCTTGGAGAGCCCCAGGCACGCAAGGATATGATCAGGGGAGGCCTGCTCAGTGTAACACTTGGTGCATATTTCGAAGCATTTGATGCCCTCAGAAAATTTTATAGTTTTAAGGGGCACCTACGAAAGCGAGCAAGAGTGGTTTGTTCCTGCCTGTTATAACCAAGAGCAAGCGATCCTCCCGGTCGAATACTCTGGTACCAGTGGTGCTCTGGTGGAACAATCCAAGTGATCCTATTCTAGCTTTTTGTTCTTGAGTAAGTCCCCAAATATGTGTGCGGTGCAGAAGGCACCGAGACATCACATGTACCCGCCTTGGCCAAGGTGTCCACGATCTCATTTCCCTCAAGATCGACTTGGGAAGGAATCCACTGTAGATGTATCCGATGAGACAAGGAAAGTCGTTTCAGTCTGTTAAGAATAATCATTCCCATATTATCCCTCACACTATGCCAATTGACCAAGTGTTGGATTGAGCTTCTACTATCAGACAAAATCCAGATTTCATTTCCAGGAGTGAGTGACAAAAGTGAACCAAGGCCTTCATTTATGGCAAATAACTCACTGCGAAAGACTGAGCAGAAGTCAGGATTTCTCTTCTGAATCTTTAAGTCAAGATGTTGCGATTTGATGTAAATTCCACTGACAGAACAGTTACTATCATTTCTACTACCACATCTCATCACTGTCATTGATTCGCAAATCTCTTATTTGAATCCAGTATGTTGGGTAATCATAATCTAGCATTCTAATCCGTGATACAGCCCCACTGTGAGTGTATAAAGTTGATTTTAAAAATGTAGTTTATTAGTTATTAGTTTATTAGAAATTTATTATCTTCTCATCATTGACATTGATTCGCAAATCTCTTATTCGAATCCAGTATGTTGGTATTAGCATAAGTGAAAATAAATTATCTTTCACCATTCAGTTTAGTGAAAACCAAGATTCTGGAATCGTTAAAACTTAGTACTCAGTTTGGAGAGTCTTTCTGTTTTAAAACAATTTTTTTTGCACTCTTCTTGATTTATTTTTTCAGTGAAATAATAACGTGATTTTTTTACATTGTCTTGTATTGGATATTTGCGCATAGTATAATTTTAATGTAACAGGAATGTAATTAATTGTTTGTAAAAGTGTATTGAAACTTAATTTCATAAAATAAAATTAATACCTATAATATGAAAATCTGCACATAAAATAAATTTTGCATTCATGCATTTTTGCATAAGAGTGCAACATCTATTGCATCAAGATTTAAATATTTATAAAACTAGTTATAGTACAAACGCTCCTCATTGTTACGTTTTACATACGATTTCCTACTTGCTTTTTTTCGACTAAGTTTTCGACATGGTTTCGAGACGGGGTTTTTTTGGCATGGTTTCGAGATGCAAAAACTTCCAGCGTAGAGCTGCACGTAGAAAGCTTACTGCGGCGTTACGTTCAACGAGCAAAAATTATTGTAAGGAATTGGAATATCACGAAACCGCTTTAGGGTAACAATCTACACTTAAACAAGAACGGAAAATCAAGCGTCAAGCATAGAATATCTAACACTTTCCAACACTTCCAAAATAACTTTACAAACCATTACCGTTTAATAATGTGAAAAATGATATCTAAGTAAACAAGTTGGCAAACGCATAACATATTTAAAAACCCAATTTCAAGAATAACCAACAACAATATTCGGAAGCATATCCGAATTATTTTGTGCAGTCAATATAGATGAATATGATCTATAGATTTGTATACATACTACATAGAATGATAAATTTTAGTTCGATTAGGAAACTTGTAGCACATTTAAAATTCCCCTTTTGGAATTTCCGTCAATAAACGGAAATGTACTCAAGAACTTTTGTGCTGCCCTGTATATGATCTATAGAATTTGTACACACCAAGTAATATGCAAAAAATGAGTTAATTTTAAAACTCGCTCAGTAAATGAAAACGCACTTCCAGCAATTATTGTTAACAGACAGTTGCGAATTCTTTAGTGTGTCCCTGTAAATGAACGATGAATTCTATTCACAAAATATTCTATAGTAAACCTCTTGTATTGCACCATATACAAATTTCAAAATGTTTGAAATAGTGAAACATTATTAAAATAATCCGCAAACCATTTTTCTCCATAAATCGCAATGTAAGAGAATTCGTTTGAGTGTACCTGTCAACAAACTATAAATGCTGTGCACACCATATTCCATAGTAAGCCTCTAATAGCGCACCTCACTGATATATAGCAAATTCAATGTGTTTCAAATTGTGCACCATCATTAAAATAAACCGCAAATAATATTTCTCCATAGACCGTAATAAGACGAAATTCTTTTGAGTGCCCCTGTAAAAAAAACTAATACTGCTCTACACTTTATTTTCAGTACCGAACATGCCATAGTAAACCTCAATAACATATATCAATTGCATGTCAATCCGAATATATTTACGTGAGTTAGAGCACCACGGACAGACAGACGGCAGACAGACAAACTGAATTCATAAACACTTTTCAACTTTGTTGTAAAGTGTTAAAAATGCAAAAAAGAAAAAAAAATCGAAAATTTTGGCCCAAAGATATATACAACCTACCCTTAAGTAACGCAAAATTTCGTTCAGAGTGAATAAACAGCTATGTCAAATATTCAAAATATACATTTTTAACACTTTCCTATAAAGTTGAAAAGTGTTTATGAATTCGGTTTGTCTGTCTATCTATCTATCTGCCGTCTGTCTGTCCGAAGTGTAACCCCCGTAAATATACTCGAATTGCCATGCAATTGTTACTGAAGTTTACTATGGCATGTTCTGTATTGAAAATGAATCATGTAGTCATTATAGTTCATTTACAGAGACACTCAAACGAATTCCGTTAAATTACGTTCTATGGGGAAAAATCTTTTATGGCGAATTTTAGTGATGTTACACTATTTCAAACATATTTAAATTGAAATATATCACTGAGGTGCACTACAAGAGGCTTACTATAGAATCTGGTGTGCATAGCATTCATCGTTCGTTTACTGGGACACACAAAAGAATTTGGTTCGAGTAGGTAAAGTTCGGTAGAGTCTAAGAAAAATAATTGCTGGAAGTGCGTTTTAAGTTGCGGTATGCTTTTAAATTAACCTAATTTTTTGCATATTACTAGGTGTATATGAATTCTATACATGATATACAAGGCAGTACAAAATATCTCAAGTACATTTCTGTTTATTGACGGAAATTGCTGGAGGCGAATTTACAACTGTGCTATGCACTCCCTAACTGAACTAAATTTTAGCATACTATGTAGTATCTAAGCTATGATCATATACAGCGCTGCACAAAACAATTTGGATTTTTATCCTACTATTGATGGTAATTCCTGAAATTGGGTTTTCAATTGCGCTTTCCAAATTGTTTACATACACTGTAAAAAAAATTCGTAAAATTTTAGTAGATGTACCGTAAATTAACGGTACTTGTACCGTTTTCACTCTTTACGGTATGAGTACCGTACTTCTAATGATGTATATTAAGCGTAAAAAGACCGTATATGTGCGATTTCGATTATAAACGGTATTTATACCATAAAATGATTATTTTTCAGTAAAAAATCGCTATTTATACCGTAAAATAATTATTTTTCAGTAAGGAAAAAGCTGGTAGCCTGCCCTGGTGTACGGCAACCCCTCAAGTGATGCTCTTATTCTTGTTACGTAATGCGTGCAGACCTCAGGAGAGGGGGGGAATGCAGCCGGTACATATACTTTAAATATTTTACGGTACATTTACTGGTCACAAAGTTGCCAGTATATGTACCATAATTTTTGACCAAAATTTTTTACAGTGTAGATATCATCTTTCATCGTCTTAAACAAGTAAATTTTGTTAAATTATTCTGGACGTGTTTTAAAGTGTTTCATAATCGATGCTTGACGCACACTGCAAAAAATAATTGTTGATTTTGCAGTATAAAACTGGCACCCAGCTGCCAGTATTATACCGTAAAATTAACAGTATTAAACAGTAAAATAAGCAGTAATACGCTGTCGTGCAAGCAGTAATACGCTACCGCGCAAGCTGCCAGTATTATACTGCAAAATCAACAATTATTTTTTGCAGTGCATGATCTTTCGTTCTTGTTTGACTATTGCATAAAAGTTAATAAAGATAATAAAGAAAATGATAAACTTAATTCAAATTTCCTTATAAACAAACAATACAGATTTTGGTGATAAATTTTAACGATTAAATTGTTTTTTTTTTCCTGTCTGCTCGCTACTTCTTTTTGTATTCATTTAAAAATCAATACAAAATAAGAAAATTATAAATCGAAACAATCTCAGGAATATAACATTTACAGAATAAATAATTAAGTTTAAACAAAAAACTTATTATTCCATCCAAGGAAAAATATTACATTGCTTAAAAATTATGCATATTTATTCTCAAAATTGCTATTTACGTATGCAAAATTAATCTTGTAGCATAAAACAAAAGCACGGAAATTTTACATAAAACCGAATTAAAATTGTATAGATATTTTATTTTAAGAAAAAAGAAAGGTAAAGGATGTATTGAATTTTCCGAACAATATACAAAAAAAAAAAGTTTTGGAAACGTTTCAGAAATATAAATGCAGACTAGTAAAATAATAAAAATAAAGTATAATAAAGAAGCGCTTTTAACGTTGTTTTTATTGTAAAATTTGGAAAATGTAAATAATACCCCATAAAGAAAATTTCCATATGAAATGCTGTAAAAGTAGATGTAGGACATAATTTAGTTTAAAAAGCAACGCAATTCTTTGTTTTGGATATTTACTTAATTTAAGCTTTAAAATGTAAAAGCGCATAAAATAAACGTAATTATGGTAATCTATTGGGATGTCGTGTATTTTAATTATGTGTAATTTATTAAATTATGCTATAGCAAACGCAAAATAATTCTAGTTGCAAGATTCATCTGCAGTAATTTTGTAGGGAAAAGTAAGTTACAACCGCATACTCGTGTGAAACTGTTGCGACTCAATTTGAGCAACCCTCTAGCGCAGCCATGCTCAACCTTTTTTTCTCGCGGGCCGCAAACTTTTATTTCCGATGTTAGGCGGGCCGCAAAGCACTTGCATAATTTTACATAATAACGGATAATTATAATAGTAAGCTACTAAAAGTAGTGTAACAAAGCAATATAATAAAATTAATATAATCACGAGGATTGAACATATGTCGCGAAAGAAATGTTACGAAAAAATTTAATACCACTATTTCCAAACAAAATATTTCGTGGTTGATTTCTATTGTAAATGATGCAGAAGTATTCTGTAAAGATTCTTGTTTGGAAATAGCGGTGTAAAACTTTGTGCTGCCAATTTTTTCCGCGACACATGTTTAACCTTAATAAGCATTATTAGCTATGTGATAAGTATAAGTATAACTTAATAATATAATAATGCAACATTTCTATGTTCTAAAGAAAACAAATCAGGAGATTTTCTTTAATAAATAAGTCTTTTGCTCAATACAAAAACATTTTTTTATGTAGAAATAAAAACCGCAATTAATTTTATAAATAGGGATTAATGATTGTGTCTCGGATCGCACATAAACGTTCGCCGAGCCGCAGGTTGAGAATGTCTGCTCTAGCGGGTAATGTTTGAAATACACTGGCGAGAAAAATTAAAGGAACAACCATAAAAAGGTGCTTTATACTAATTCTATTGCGGGAACTCCGATAAAAGGTGATTGGTTGGTAACTCAATGTTAACGTTATCACGTAGTCAAATGAGATTAACCTTTACTACAGAAAAATATGCAAATTTTTGAGCCCATTCTTTCGGCAAGTTTGAAAAGGAGTGCACGTGGGTGATTTGAAGTCGAATTTCAAGGATTTTAAGTGTAGTTGCATAAAATGTTCTCTTGTAGTAGGTGGAATATGTCATCCAGAATGCATTTTACCGATTGTGAGAAACGGAGTGCGATAGGGAGAATAGAAGTAGGACAGACACTGACAGGGGTCTGTAAAGGCTTAAAAATAGCCAAAAAAGCCAAGTCAAGAATCTGAAAACGATTCACAGACACTGGTAATGTGCAGAGGCAACCAGGTCAAGGTCGAAAGCGTGCCACCACAGACTGTCCGGATCGTTATCAGGCAACGATTGCTAAAAGAAACAGGCAACTGACGTCAGTTCAGATTGCAAGGGATCGGTGCAGCAACAGGAACTCGACTATCCAGATTTGCTGTGAGTGGCAGGCTGCATAAAAGAGGGCTGTATGCAAGGAAACCCGTGATTTGTATTCCACTAACTTCGGTAACGAAATGCGCCCGGTTAAAGTGGCGCAGAGATCATCGTCATTGGAGTACCACGGACTGGAGCCGAGTTCTCTGTACCGATGAATCCCAATTTTGTTTGGAGAGTGGTTTCAGACGTGTTACCATATGGAGGGAGAAAAACACGCAATAATGTTGCAAACACCCGTGAAAGGCATCGATACAAAGGTCCTGGAATCATGGTATGGGCGGGCATCATTTTGAATGGCCGCACTAACCTACACATTTTTACCAGTGCAACTTTGAATGCTTAAATATACAGAAATGAGGTTCTTGATTCTCATGTCAAGATGTTTAGGGGTGCAATTGGTAATAACTTCTTTTTAATGGATGATAATGCGCAATCTCATCGTGCTGCAATAATGGTTGATTATCTTGAGGGCAAAGGAATTCAGCGAATGGAGTGGTCTGCATATTCTCCTGATTTAAATCCGATAGAACATGTGTGGGACGCACCAGTACGCCAACTTGGATCTCAGTAACCCCCTACTAGCACTCTCCAGGAGCTTCGGAGCACTGTTCATCTTGAATACACTTTGTTACCGCAAGCACTTCTTGTTAATCTTATCCACAATATGGATAATCGCTGTAAAACTTGCATTTCGGTCATTAGTGACCAAATATCTTATTGATTTTTCCTGTGTGTCTCTAAAATAATGTAACAGTACAATTTCCTTATCGTATATATTATTTCTGTTCTCAACATCTCTTTTTCTCAGAAAATACGAAACGCAGAACGACGAATGAGATACCATATGAAAGGATTTTGAACAGGTTGCTGACATAGTACACTTACATTTTTTAAAACATGTTTTTCGATTAAAAATTGCTGTTAATTAAAAATTAAATCGACATTGTTTTCATAGATGAAATGAAAGGTTTTCTCAAATCAGTGTTGCCACAAAAATAAAATACTGCATTATCGGATGACGTCATCCTCTAATGCAATTAAAATACGATTGTTAATTTATTTCTTGCGCGCACTTTTTGAAAAAAATATCGAGCTTTTAATCGGGTTTTATTTATTTTTTACGCGTGCGTCACATATTGTTTATTTGTTTACTTTGTTTAATCATGGCTGCGTATATGCATACTGTATCGGAGCACCAGTAGATTACGTAATTTAAGGATTATCTTCCATTTAGATATACAGTTTATTAGGATTCACAAAAATTGTAAGTATTTATTTTTTAATATTTCATTAAGCTTTTAATATTTCTGACGTCACTTAAATGGCTGCTGGACCACAAAGTTTGTACATCCCATGTTTAAGTTCCCATAGGCTTGCAAAAAAGTGGTGTACCAAATATTGATTTATGTATTTAAGACATTTCTGGAACAGTTTTGTAAAATATGAAGAAATGCTTTCATATTAATTACCTAAACGTCTGATTCAGTGTTTCAATTTTTTTTATAATTCATTTTTTTTTTCAGTATAGGGGTCTTGACAACCTAGAGAAATGACCTTATGGCGAGAGAAGAAAATTTGGGAAAAAATTTTCTGGCAATCGATTTCCATGTTTTTATACACAAGCAATCATCATATATATTATTTCTGTTGTCAACATCCTTTTTTCTATGCACATACAAAACATACAACGATGAATGAGGTATCATTCGAAAAGTGTTTGAACAAGATTCTGAGATAGTACACCCACATTTCGTTAAAACGCGTTGTTTGATTAAAAAAATCAGTTAATTAAAAATATGTGCTAAAACATACCATGAAATAATTTGAAAGATTGCAGTGCGAAAGCTTCGCACGGGTCCTTCTGGTGTGTATAAAATTTCCTTAGGGGGCTATAGACATATCAAAACAAACCCAAACTTTGTTTTTTATGGCAACACCCAATTTTGACACTATAAATATATTCTACACTTTTAATTAGCCTAAGTACAGATTTTCATGAAATTCTTACTATTGGTTTCAAATAAATTAATAATTTTTAAATGAGCTTAATTCCGCTTTTTGTGCATAGAAAGGTTCAGTGTTACAGGGAACAAGACAGATTGGTTTACACCAAGAAAATCGTGTCTACCAAGCAGATCTACTAGCAATACACGATGCAATAGATTGGGCTAATTCTAATAATTTTCAAAGCTACACAATCAACTTTGATAGTCTATCTAGCCTGCAGGCATTAGAAGATATGTCCACCTCCAACTTACTCGTATGTGACATAATTTTAGACTTACAACAAACATCGAAATCCATTATCTTTAAATAGGTGCGCGGTCATTCTGGCATAGCTGGAAACGAGCATGCTGATAAACTGGCCCGCGATGCAACGAAACCGTCACAGGATATCTTACAAAAATTCTACCCATTTCCACCATCCCATTTAAAGAAGAGAACAACATCAGAATTAATAAGATCATGGCAAATGAATTGTAATCTGGAAATAACGGGTCGCTTTACACATGCATTAATCCCAACAGTATCAATAGATCTTCAACTTCAAAATATGTACCACTACATTGTTGCTACAAAAAATGGCCCGTTTCCTCAATATCTCAATAAATTCGGCAAGACATCGTCACCTAGATGCACCTGTGCAAAAAGAGGTACCTCCTTACATTATATCCTAGATTGTACCCTGACTGCCTACCATCACATTAGAAAGCCATCACAAATGAATCTGTCGGCCTGGTTTGCCTATGTGCTGAAACAACCAAAACTGCTCCAAAAAAATAACAGATTGTATGTTTCTGTTAGATCATAATCAATACTTATTTATGGTGCCTCCATTGGACTTAGTGGAGGTTGAGGATGAAGTGGACTTCTAATATACATAAGGACTTTTACACACTACATACTCTAAACCTAACAATTTAGTTGTTCTTAATGACATCATACAGTGTTATTTAGTATTTCTAACATAATTTATCATTGTTTACTCTAGTATTATTATTCAATCATTATTGTTCATTTAGTACTTAATTCTATCCATTATTATTATCTACTTCAGCATCATACAGTATTATTGCATGATAGTATTATTGCTCAGTATCTCATAGTATTATTTAGTACTGCTTTTCAGCATTACATAGTATAATTATTACTCAACGTCACAAAGTATTATTTAGTATTGCTCAATATAATTAGTAAATTGTTTTCTCACTTCTTGTAGCATCCAAATTTGAATTTTTGGAATATGTGTTTCAGTACTAGTTCTCTAATCTCATAGTGTATTTGATTTGTGTTGATTGTTTTCACTATATGTACATATATTCCTATATAATATGTTATTCCCTATTATTCTTAGTACTAGTACACAGTACTTGTATTCTCAGATTTGTTTTCTGGCATTATTGCTGTACTTAAATTGTGTTAACTGGTTACTGTAAATACCCCTATATAATTATTCAAGTTTTTCCCCATATAAGTCTTTTTATACACTCGATGCTACAATTCAAACTATGATTACTTTCTTTGTCACTATCGTATTTATTAATTGTTTATCGTTCAATAAGTGAGCTATTAGTATTGTTTTGTATTTATAGTTTTCTCTCAACTTTAATTATTATCTTGTAAAAGCTCTATATCTCCTTATATTTATTTACAATCACAATTGTCCATTCAGCCCATTATTGTATCTAACTTGCCTCGTCCAGTATAATGGGATAGCTTTGTGATTGACATTGAAATCTTAGACAGTTAATTTTCAATAGTGAGGGGTCCCCTTCTCGGGTGGTCCTCCGGAGCATCTCTCCCTGGGCTGGGGCCTTAGCGCATCGTAAACAAACATACTGTGCGGGGCTAGTTGAGCTTAAGCCGAAAGGTAGGCCTTCCGCCCGGTTTGACCTTGACCTTGTTTACTTAGACATCAACTTTAACCTTATTAATTCGTTAAAGTTTTGTTAAAGTATTCTGGAAGTGATGGAAAGTGTTTCATACTCTATACTTGACGCATGATTTTTTTGTTCTTGTGTTGTTGCTGTTGTTTGTTTTCAAAATTCTTAAATGTGATCACATTTGAAGTTACTGAAACTTTTTATATTGTTACGTGTAGTATATTTAATAATAATTTATTTCGTACAATGAAATTGTTGCTAGCATTTATAGTTGAATTTTTTACGGTTTGCTTTCCAATCCTAATTATTTTGGGGTAAGACTGGATATCCTACGTGGAATAAAAACGGAATGGAAAACAATTCTTGAACAGCCCGTAAACAGTGTTGAAAGAAAATACAGTCAAAACTACATGAACAAGAAAAAAATTGTGATTTTTCTAAAGCTGATAAATAGGTGAATTTATTTCCTGTAATTTCTCAAATTGTAATGATGATAATTATCCTTTCGTCTTTAAATATTAAATCATTAGACGTATAATTGAAATATTGATAGTTTTGTTCCGTAGCTAAAGTATTAAAATAGAATATTATCTTCATTTTCAAGTAAAAAAAAAAAAAATCTAAACTTTTTTTATTTTCTGTAAGGCTAACATATCACCTCACGACAGACCGTAAGGTATAACTTTTTTTTATAGAAAGCCATTTATTAATGGAAATACAGTAAACAAACCATATATTTAAAATGATATAGTTGTACAAGGATAAGTTTAGAGTAATTCGAAAGTTTAATTAAATTCTGTTGGAAATTATGGCTTCAAAAGACAATAACTATTAAATCTTCAGATCAGGAGGCTGAACGTCATTTTTTCAAGACATTTTAACTTTCATCTCAATTCACATACAGTATCTGATATCCTAAACTCCGCAATTAATAATGTTAGATTATTTGTATATTTCTATGCATATAAGATTTCCCAAAGATTCAGAAAATCTAAATGTTAAGAATATCAAATTGGCCTGTATTTATTTTTTTCTTTTTGATATGCTATGAAATTGGGTTGCTAGGAAACGGTTACATGAAAACAGGAAGGAAAAAAAAACAAGAACGAAAAATCATGCGTCAAGCATAGATTATGTAACACTTTCCAATGCTTCCTTAATAATTTTAAAAATCATTACCGTTTAATAAGCTGAAAGATAACATCGAAGTAAACAATTTGGAAAACGCATAACATATTTAAAAACGTAATTTCAGGAATTTCCAACATTTATTTCCAACATATACAATATTCGGAAAAATATCCGAATACTTTTATTCAGCCCTGTATATGATCTATAGATTTGTATATATACTACATAGGATGCTAAAATTCTCCTTCTGGAGTTTCTGTCAATAAACAGAAATGTGTTCGCGAACTTTTGTGCTACCCTGTACATGATCTACAGAATTTATACTCACCACGTAATAAACAAAAAGTGAGTTAAATTTAAAATCGCGTTCAGTAACTTAAAACGCACTTCCAGGAATTATTGTTAACAGACAGTAGAGAATTCTTTTGTGTGTCCCTGTAAATGAACGATAACTGCTATACACACAATATTCTGTAGTATGCCTCTTGTAATACACCTTAGTGATATATATAAATTTCAATGCGTTTAAAATAGTGAAACGTTATTTAAATAAACCGCAGACGATTTTTCTCCATAGGCGTAATGTAAAGGAATTCTTTTGACTGTCCCTGTAAAGTAACTATAAGTGCTATGCACACCCTATTCCATATTAAGCTTCTTGTAATGCACCTTCGTGATATATATCAATTACAATGTGTTTGAAATTGTGTAACATCATTAAAATGAACTGCAAATGGTTTCTCCCCATAGACCGTAATGTAACGGAACTCTTTTGAGTGTCCCTGTAAAAAAACTATAAGTGCTACACACTTCAGTTGAAATAGGGAACATGCTATAGATCCCGACAATAACATATAAAAATTGCAGAGCAATCCGAGCATATTTACGGGAGTTAGAGCACGGACAGACGGCCAGACGGCAGACGGCCATACGGCCAGACAAACCGAAGTCATAAACACTTTTCAACTAGGTTGGAAAGTGTTAAAAAGACGTATTATTTTCAAAACTGCAAAAATTATAAAGAAAAATGCTTTATATTTTTTAACATATGCACAAATTTCTATAAAAACAAGAACGAAAAATCATGCGTCAAGCATAGATTATGTAACACTTTCCAACGCTTCCAAAATAATTTTACAAATCACACCGTTTAATAAGCTAAAAGATAACATCTAAGTAAACAATTTGGAAAACGCATAACATATTTAAAAACATAATTTCAGGAATTTCCAACATATACAATATTCGGAAAAATATCCGAATACTTTTATTCAGCCCTGTATAGGATCTATAGATTTGTATATATACTACATAGGATGCTAAATTTTAGTTTAGTTAGGAAACGCGTAGCACAATTTAAAATTCTCCTTCTGGAGTTTCTGTCAATAAACGGAAATGTGTTCACAAACTTTTGTGCTTCCCTGTATAGGATCTACAGAATTTATACACACCACGTAATATACAAAAAGCGAGTTAAAATTAAAATTGCGTTCAGTAACTTAAAATGCACTTCCAGGAATTATTGTTAACATACAGTAGAGAATTCTTTTGTGTGTCCCTGTAAATGAACGATGACTGCTATACACACAATATTCTGTAGTAAGCCTCTTGTAATATATAAATTTCAATGCGTTTAAAATAGTGAAACATTATTTAAATAAACCGCAGACGATTTTTCTCCATAGACGTAATGTAACGGAATTCTTTTGACTGTCTCTGTAAAGTAACTATAAGTGCTATGCACACCCTATTCCATATTAAGCTTCTTCTAATGCACCTTAGTGATATATATAAATTTCAATTCGTTTAAAATAGTGAAACATTATTTAAATAAACCGCAAATGATTTTTCCCCATAGACCGCAATGTAACGGAATTATTTTAAGTGTCCCTGTAATAAAACTATAAGTGCTACACACTTCCGTTGAAATAGGGAACATGCTATAGATAACGACAATAACATATAAAAATTGCAGAGCAATCCGAGCATATTTACGGGAGTTAGAGCACGGCCATACGGCCATACGGCAGGCGGCAGACAAACCGAAGTCATTAACACTTTTCAACCAGGTTGGAAAGTGTTAAAAAGTATACAGTTAATTGCGAATGGGCTGAGGTAAATTACTGACAAAATTTCAAACAGATATGATTAATGTAAGACATCGCGTAGTGGAAATTTAGCATTCATAATGTAACATTTAAATCAATTATTTAAATGTGTCATTTTTAGGTGTGTTCGTAATTATATAAATACATAGTTCGAAATGGTTTGAAATTTAATATACATTATCGATGCAGAATTTTGTCGAGTCATTTCAAATTTTATGAAAATCCAATCAAAACTTAAAAAGATATTAATAAAAGTTTTATTTATTCTATTAAATCCTATCGTACGTAATCTACATAATAAAAGCGCAAGTCATGTGACTGAGGAAAACAAATACAGGCAAACCACTACTTCTTTCATATGCCAAGGAGGCCATTTTTATTCAAAATTATTTTTTTCTAATAAAATTGCGTAAAAGTTACATTTTTAGAAAGATCGTTCAAAAAAATTGTTTGCTTGAGCGATGAGTTACATTCAAAAATGTATAGATTCTTTATGTATGAATGTAAAAAATAAATATGAATTTTTGTTTTTACCTTGTTCAATACACAAAGTCATCGAAAATGAATGGCTGGATTAAAATACTTTATCATTAAAAATACATTAAATACATGCACATGATTTTTGTATTGAAATTTAATAGGTAACTTTGGGAATAACAGAGCGGGTCTGCTAGTATATCTATACATTATAAAAAAAAATCCTGACGGCTCCGCCTACAGGCACAGGTAGATTTCGAAGAATTAGACCATGGGATGCCTGTTTATTGGGAATTACAGAAGGGCCCCTTTGCCATGGTGCGACAGTTGGGACTACCCACTTTGAAATCTACCTGTGCCTGTGGCCGGAGCCAGGAGGGATTTTTTTTTCTGTAAGAGTTAGTCCTATAAAAAACTTATCAATATAAAAGTTGTAGATAATATTAAGAAGATTTATAATAAATTTAAGCGGATTTTATATCTTGTGAATTGACGAAGGTATGATTTTTTTTCTTCTTAAACCCCTATCCCCCCCTCCCCCTCTTGAGGCCATTTTTAATGATATAAAAAATCTGTCATACATAAATTTTTGGCCCTCTTCCTAGAATTATTAATAACTTTAAACAGATTCGATATGTATCATAACCAAGAAGTTATGGGATTTTTTTTCTGTTTTCACAAAAAGCCCTCATATCCCCCCCCCCCAACCTTAGTCCGATTTTGTCCCTTAACGAACTTGACCAAGATTTTATGCTCCTTGATTTTATGTATCAGTTTGGAAGAGATCTGTGCATAATTATGGAAGTTATCGTGTCCATAAAAATGTGATATAGATAGATAGATAAATAAAGTATTGAAGTGGGGGGGGGGGGTTGGGTTCTAGGAGTAGATCTGCAAAAATTTTCCTGAAATTCCAACGTAGGGGAGAATGTAATAGGTAGTATTTCTTACGAAATCTACCTTAAAATTTGTAAGGGTGCACCTTCCCTTAAATCTACAATTTTTGACTGATTTCTACGAAACTTGATATATATATATATGATGTGAACAAGAGTAAATTTACTGGCCACTTGAAAGAATTCTCCGACCACTCTTTAGCCCTTTATTCAACCACTTTCAAAAGCTTATAATTATATAAATCTATATTTTAACATTTTCCCGTTGAAACCTGTTTATGACTTAGGTTTGTCTGTATGGCTGTCTCTAACTCTCGTACTCAAATTGCCATGTTATTAATATTATTGAGGTTTATTACTATTGCATGTTCGTAATTGAAAATGAAACGTAAAGAGGCACTCAAAAGAATCCCGTTACATTGTGGTCTATGGGGGGAAATCGTTTGTGGTATATTTTAATGATATTACACAATTCCAAACATAATGAAATTGATATAGATTTATAAAGTGAACTAAAACATACTTTCTGTAGAAAATGGTGTGGAAAATATTTATGTTTCATTTACAGAGTCACGCAAAATAATTCAGTCACATAATGGCCTACGGGGAAAATTGTTTGGAGCGTATTTTAATGGTATTACACTAACTTCCAAAATAATTACATTTATAAACATTATTGAGATACACTACAAATTTTTTACTGTAGAATATCATGTACATAACAGTTATTGTTCATTTACAGAGAGACGCAAAATATTTCGGTTACAGTACTGTCTAGCCCCACCAGTGGCTGAGAGATTCTGAAGCTGGTAGACGGGAGGTGATGGATTCAAACCCCTGTCGCGCTCGTCGACCTAACCGCTCGGAGTTTTCCGTGGTTTTCTTCTAACCTTACCGTAAATATGGGTTAGGATTCCTTATAAAGACCCCCACGGAGTTCACTCCCCCCTAGGGCCTATATCCCAAGAGTAGATAATTGGCTGTCATAAATCAACCAACCGACCAACTACAGTACTGTCCATAAGTGATAAATGCTAGAAGTGCGTTCAGTTGTGGTTTAATTATTTTTTCCCCACAACGTGGAATGTATAAATTCTACAGATCACATTCAGGGCTATACAAAATAATTAGTCATCAACACTGTGTGTTAGCGCTTATTGCTTAAGTGTGTTTTTAATTGAGTTATACATTTTCCAGGTGAACTAAATTTAGTATTTA
This sequence comes from Maratus michaelseni, assembly GCA_963931845.1. NCBI lineage: Eukaryota > Metazoa > Arthropoda > Arachnida > Araneae > Salticidae > Maratus > Maratus michaelseni. The sequence goes on from OZ007588.1 coordinate 438,684,655, forward strand.
AGAGATGTTTGTAGAATGTAAATAAATTCATAATACAGGGCTATTTAAAGAACTGGATATATTGCCGTCTATGGATGGTAATTTCTAAAAGTATGTTTTCAGTTGCGTTAGGCTTTTTTTTCTTTTTTTTCTGTTTTGAATTTATTTATAGTATGAGGCGGGTATAAAAATTTGCTGATAATATACAGGTCTGTGCAAAATTATTCCAGTGCATTTCCGTCTACTGGTGAAAATTGCTGAAGGTGAATTTTCGATATGTTATGCTTGAATTTTCAATAATCGGAGCCCACGCTAAATTAACATATTGTAACGGATATTTTTTGGAACTACATGAACTGCAGTCACAAAATTATGCATGATTTTTAAGATAAACATTCAGTGCTTATAAAAGGGTGTTTTAAAAAAATCTCTATTTTTTAGGGTTTCGTTCATTTCACGAAACCCTATTATTCCCGCTTCGTTGTCTGTCTGTCACAGAGCCGGTTCTCAGAAACTATATAACTTACAATCATGAAATTTTGTGTACTTATAGCGGAATACCTACAATGAAGCTCAAAACCCTAAAATTTGAAAAAATCGTATTATTTTAATATATAGAGATAAATGAATATGAAATAAAAAGTTTCACCAATTGAAACAAGTGGGTAAGTGTGATCGAAGATCGCTCAAAGGGTTTCGTTTAATATTCCTTTCAAAACACTTTATCCTTTCTTTAATAAATTCAAACAAATTTCATTTAGCAAAAAAAAAAAAAAAAAAAAAAAAAAAGTTTTTTATAAAGTAAAAATTTACCGGTCTATTTTTTCTTTTTTTCGAATATCTAAACCATTCCGATAGCGGTCTAAGCCCGCTATTATATTCTCTCCCTGTAATATCTGTCATGCGGACTAAATGCGATATTTAAAAAAAATAATTTCAAAATTAAACATGTTGTACACCTTCAAAATGTTAAAATATGCGAATATTTCCATAATCGGATTTTTATCATGATTCAATATGTTTATCAAACTCATATATTTACTATTCTCTATTACTCATGTTGATACACGCTTTAAATTATTCTGAAACATTTGAAAAATCCGTTAAACTTCCGATATGACGTCAGATTTTCTTTTTAATTTTCTAATGACGTGATATTAATCTGTTTTGTGCACATACACATACTCAGAGAAATCTTTCCGTTTTATGTTTTATTACCACTATGACGTCAATCAATTTTATTTCATATTAATCTTTTTTTCAATTGGTGAAACTTTTTATTGCATTTTTCACGTGGCAATCGTCTGATAGGAAAATAATTATTGTAGAAAGATTTTCATCGTTGATTTTTTATTTTTGGCATCGACTATAACGGAAAATGTTTAAATTTAATAGGAAAAGGCTGTTAGAATTTTGGTTTTTTTATCTCTATTTATTAAAATAATACGAATTTTTCAAATTTTAATATTTTCAGCTCTTCACAGCTGATATTCTGATTTATACACAAAGTTTCAACTCTGTAAGTTACATAGTTTTCGAGAATGGCTCTGTGACAGACGGACAACGGAGCGGGAGCAAATAGGGTTTCGTGAGATGAACGAAACCCTAAAAAAGATTAATATGACGTCATATTGGTAATAAAACGGAAATTTTCAAACATTTCTCACTAATACAAGGAATATGAGTATGTGTAAATACAGAAAGCAGCTTAATATGACGTCATTAGACAATTAAAAAGAAAATTAATCTGACGTCTAATATTTCGAAGGTCTCTATACAACATGTTTAATTTTGAAATTGATCTTTTTTTAATAGCGCATTTAGTCCACATGAAAGATATTATTATGACTGAGTTTAATAGCGGGCTTGGACCGATTCAGAGTTTCGAAAAAACGAAAAAAATAGACCGGTAAATTTTCACTTTATAAAAAACGTGACTTTTTTTTCTGAATTAATTTTTAGTATGAGGCGGGTATAAAAATTTGCTGATAATATGCAGGTCTGTACAAAATTATTCCAGTGCATTTCCGTCTACTGGTGGAAATTGCTGAAGGTGAATTTTCGATATGTTATGCTTGAATTTCCAATAATATCGGAGCCCACACTAAATTAACATATTGTAACGGATTTTTTTTTTTTTTTTTTTTTTTTTTTTTTTTTGTAACTACATGAATTGCAGTCACAAAATTATGCGTGATTTTTAAGATAAACATTCAATGCTTATAAAAGGGTATTTTAAGTAATCTCTATTTTTTAGGGTTTCGTTCATCTCACGAAACTCTATTAGTCCCGCTTCGTTGTCTGTCTGTCACAGAGCCGGTTCTCAGAAACTATATAACTTACAGTCATGAAATTTTTTGTACTTATAGCTTAGTACCTTACTATGAAGCTCAAAATGATAAAATTTGAAAAAATCGTATTATTTTAATATATAGAGATAAATGAATATGAAATAAAAAGTTTCACCAATTGAAAACAAGTGGGTTAGTGTGATCGAAGATCGCACAAAGGGTTTCGTTTAATATTCCTTTCAAAACACTTTATCCTTTCTTTAATAAATCGAAATAAATTTCATTTTGCAACGAAAAAAAAAAGTCATGTTTTTTATAAAGTAAAAATTTACCGGTCTATTTTTTCGTTTTTTCGAATATCTAAACCAGCCCGACAGCGGGCGAAGCCCGCTATTATACTCTGTCTTAATAATATCTGTCATGTGGACTAAATGCGATATTTATAAAAAAAATAATTTCAAAATTAAACATGTTGTACACCTTCAAAATGTTAAAATATGCGAATATTTCCATAATCGGGTTTTTATCATGATTCAATACGTTCCTCAAACTCATATATTTACTATTCTCTATTACTCATATTGATACTCGCTTTGTATTATTCTCAAACATTTGAGAAATCCGTTAAGACGTCAGATTAATTTTCTTTTTAATTCTCTAATGACGTGATGACGTGATATTAATCTGTTTTCTGTACATACACATACTCATACTCCTTGTATTATTGAGAAATGTTTGAAATTTTCCGTTTTATTACCTATATGAAGTCATAATCTTTTTTTTTTTCAATTGGTGAAACTTTTTATTTCATTTTCATTTTTCACGTGGAAATCTTTCAATAGAAAATTAATTATTATAGAAAAAAATTTATTGCGGATTTTTAATTGTTGGCAACTGGTATAACGATAAAATGTTTAAATTTAATGGGAAAAGGCTGTTAGAATTTTGGTTTTATACCTCTATTTATTAAAATAATACGATTTTTTCAAATTTTAATATTTTGAGCTTCATAGCAGGTATTCAGTTATACACTATATTTCCAATGATGATCGGTCACATGCGATTTTAGATGTTTTGTTAAATATCTGGAAAGATACATGAGGAATTATCCTGAAACTTCAGGAGTGTAGGCAATTCATTTTTATGAAGATAGCATGTATACTCGAAGAGAAATTCAGGTTTTTATAAAAACAGTCCCAAATTTTATCAAATTTTTTTCTTATAATTTGCAGAGTTTTTAATATAAAAACAAGTTATTTTCAGAAAATATGACAAGCAAAATTGTACACAATACCCTGCAATCAGAATTAAAAAATAATAAAAATTGTATGAAAAATGAGCAGGTTTACTAAATATTGTTTCACTGCGCATGCGCGAATTCTATCAAAATATACTGTGCATAATATATTAGCTAAATGTATAAACCAACTTTTGTGAAAGTCTCAAAAACATAGCTTGAAAATTCTGATAGTAATCGTCGATAGAATAAGCTCGAATTTCGCTGTTCCCAAAAGGAAGCAAAAAGATGAGGGGTTGTATCCAAATATACTAGCTTATGAAAGTTGACATAATAAGAATGAAGTGTCTCTCATTCTATATTTGATACAAACCCTCATTTTTTTGCTTCCTTTTGGGAACAGCGAATTTCGAGCTTATTCTATCGACGATTACTATCAGAATTTTCAAGCTATGTTTTTGAGACTTCTGATTGCAGGGTATTGTGTACAATTTTGTTTGTCATATTTTCTGAAAATAATTTGTTTTTATATTAAAAACTCTGCAAATTATAAGCAAAAAACTTGATAAAATTCGGGACTGTTTTTATAAAAACCTGAATTTCTCTTCGAGTATACATGCTATCTTCATAAAAATGAACCCACATTATTAGAATAATCCACTTAATCATAATCTACAATTTGAATGCTTTTGCAAAATTAGTTTTTACAGGGTTGTCCAAAATATATTCGTTTTTCTTCAATTTGTTGACGGCCCCTTATGGGGTTTCGGGAAAAAATCTTCGCGGAAATATAGGACGTCTATCATGTTGTTTACACTCCTGAAGTTTCAGGATAATTCCTCATGTAGCTTTTCAGATATTTAACAAAACGTCTAAAATCGCAAGTGACCAGTCATCATTGGAAATATAGTGTATATCCACAGAGTTTCAACTGTGTAAGTTATATAGGTTCTGAGAACAGCTCTGCGACGGACAGACAACGGAGCGGGAGTAATAGGGTTTCGTGAGATGAACGAAACCTTAAAAAAATTAATATGACGTCATATTGATAATAAAACGGAAATTTTCAAACATTTCTCAATAATACAAGGAGTATGAGTATGTGTAAATACAGAAAGTAGCTTTATATGACGTCATTAGAGAATTAAAAATAAAATTAATCTGACGACTAACATTTCGAAGGTCTCTCTACAACATGTTTAATTTTGAAATTGATTTTTTTTTAATATCGCATTTAGTCCACATGACAGATATTATTATGACAGGGTATAATAGTGGGCTTTGCCCACTATTGGACCCATTCAGATTTTTGAAAAAACGAAGAAAATAGACCGGTAAATTGTTACTTTATAAAAAACATGATTTTTTTTAATTAAATTTATTTGGATTTATTAAAGAAAGGATAATATGTGTTTTGAAAGGAATATTAAACAAAACCATTTGTGCGATCTTCGATCACACTTATCAACTTGTTATTTAATTTTTTTATCAAATAAAACTTGTTCATACAGTAATTTTTTCTGTGTATGCGTATTCAAAGCAAAATGCATTTACAGGAAGAATTTCTGTTTTGATACGCTTCATCTTACGAAAGAAATAACCTATAAAATCTTAGAAGAAATGTATTTATAAAAATTAACTAAGACATTTTACAATTATTGGTTAATAATTTTAAAAGTATACGTTTGATTAAAATTATATAATAATTTAAAAATTATTTTTAATTGAAAAATATAAAATTATTTTTTTCAATTTTGTTTTTCATAGCAATATTTCTATATTTTAATATTGCAATATATAGCTATTATTATTATTATTATTATTATTATTTATTTATTTTGAGTACTATGTATTAGAGATGAGACGGGCTTAGCCCGAACCCGAAAGCCCGAGCTCGAGCCCGGGCCCGACACGGGCTCGGGCTCAATTTTTATACCAGTCTTCGGGCCCGAGCGGTCTCGGGCTCATTCTTTCTGAAACTGATAATTTTATTTATTCTCATATAGAAAAAATAAAAATTATTAAAAAAAATCTGTTTTTTTCTCCTAAAAAATTGCATAATCTTTTTCAAGTTATTTTAATGTTATTTTGATGAAAGTGAAAAGAAGAAAGGTTTCTAGTATATATTAGAATACTACTTTAACAAAAAAATTCCTATACTTGCAGATTTATGTGTAGCATTGACGCGATGACGCGACGCAACGACTGGGAGATGTAACACCAGTGGAAAGCGGCGCGAATAATTTGTTGCTCGATTTTCGTTTGTGACAGGATATTTTAGGTAGATTTCGTAAGAAATACTACCTATTACATTCTCCCCTAAGTTGGAATTTTTGAAAAAATTTTGCAGATCTACGCCGATCATAACTCCCAGAACCCCAAAACACCCCCAGTTCAAAACTTTATATATCTATCTATCTATGTCACTTTTTTATGGACAACTGCAATAATTCTGCACAAATGTTTCCCAAACTGATACATAAAATCAAGGGGCATAAAATCTCGGTCAAGTTCGTTAATGGGCAAAATCGAACCAAGGGGGCGGGGGGGGGGAAATGGGGGGGCTTTTTGTGAAAACAGAAAAAAACCCATAATTTCTTAATTATGATACTATCGAATCCGTTTAAATTTATTATTAGTTCTAGGAAAAGGGCCGAAAAGTTATGTAGGACAGATTTTTGATATCATTAAAAATGGCCCCAAGGGGGGGGAGGGGGTTTTAGAAGAAAAAAATTCTTAACTCCGTCAATTCCCAAGATATCAAATCCACTTAAATTTATTGTAAATCTCCTTAAAATTATCTACAACTTTTATATTGACAAGTTTTTTATAGGTCTAACTCTTACGTCAAAAAAAAATTAAAAACAAAAAAATCCCTGCTGGCCCCGCCTTCAAGCAGACGAGAAAACAGAAAAAAACCCATAACTTCTTAATTTTTATACATATCGAATCCGTTTAAAGTTATTATTACTTCTAGGAAAAGTGCCAAAAATTTTGTATGACAGATTTTTGATTTCATTAAAAATGCCCCCAAGGAGGTGGTGGTGGGGGGGGGGGGGGGAATAAGGGTTTCAGAAGAAAAAAATTCATAACTTCATCAATTCCCAAGATATCAAATCCGCTTAAATTTATTATAAATCTTCTTAATATTATTTACAACTTTTATACTGACAGGTTTTTTATAGGACCAACTCTTACGGTAAAAAAAAATTAAATAAATAAATAAAAACAAACAAAAAAAAACCCTGCCGGCTCCGCTTGCAAACAAGTTAGGTATCGAAGTGGGCGGTTCCAACTGCCGCATCATTGCATGAAGGTCATTTCTTCTGAAATTCCCAAAAGCAGGCGCCCCACGGTCTGCGTCTTCGAAATCTACCTGTGCCTGTAGGCCGAGCCGTCAGGGATTTTTTTTTTTAATTGGAACGTTTATTTTTTCAGAGATCTAACGCGAAATGAATATTTTCTTCTATTTTTAGTCAATCAGCATTAGCTTAATGTTTGCAAATTTTTAGTCTAAAATTGTGTTCGAGTCATTATCACTCTTCATATGAAAATAACGTTAGTCTATTTTTCTAATGAACTCTGTTCTTGCTAAAGCTCTGCTCTGTATATTTCCGAAGTCACTTCCATTCGTAAATAGATATAATTGTCACGTATTGTTATTCCGATAGAAAGCAATCGAACAGTGTTTCCACTTTTCTTATAAAAGCATAAGATCTTTCAGATAATGGTGTAAAATTTTTAATTTAAGCTGATTTTCAGGAGCACGAAATATTGTTTTAATTAAGGAATCAACTATAATTTACGATATGCATCTTTTATGAGGAGTAGAAAAACGTTGTTCGATTCTTCTGAATAGAAATAGTAATTTATTTAAATTTCATGCATTTATTCATAAAACTCACTTTTTTAACGTGTCCTTCATATTTGCTTGTTGGGTTAGTTGGTTGGTTGATTTATGACGGCCGATTATCTACTCGAGGGATATAGGCCCTAGGGGGGAGTGCCCTCCGTGGGGGTCTTTCTAAGGGATCCTAACCCGTATTTACGGCAAGGTTCGAAGCAAACCACGGAAAACTCCGAACGGTTAGGTCGACGAGCGCGACAGGGGTTTGAACCCAGCACCTCCCGTCTACCAGCTTTGAGAGCAGTACTTCTCAGCCACTATTTGCTTGTTGGAGAGAAAAATATGAGAAACCTTTTAAGGAAGTATATTTTTATTTCCTAGAAAACTTCTCTTTTGATAAGATTAAATGTAAATTTCCAAAAAATTAATTATGTGCAGTTATTTTCATGTACAAAGTTTTTTAAAAATGGGATATTACTTTTAAAACAATTTTTAAATATCATGTACAAAGTTTTTTAAAAATGGGATACAGTGAAACCTGTAAAGTTGACCACCCTTGTAAGTTGACCACCTGTCTATGTTGACATCTGTTGTCAGGAACCAAATTTATCCTATACAAAACTATAAGACAAACCCTTTGTAACCTGACCACCTGTCTATCTTGTACCTTGACCACTGAAATTATTCAAATTTGACTAGAACTATTATAAAATGCCCAACAAAACCCTTTATAACTTGACCATCCAAAAAGCTAACAAATCATGAATAAAAAAAAAGTAACTCTCCAGGATATTTCCTTTTTTTTTCTTTTTAACTAGAATTTCTAAAAGGGCGAAATAGGATTAACCTGGGAAATGCTTTTAGTAGTGATAGGTGTAGGTAAATAATTCAAGGCTTATCTATTCTTACATTGTTGCTCTTATGGATTTGGCTTTTCAACCCTTCCCCTCCATTCTTTGATTAGAGATTTCTTTCTTCTATTTCCCATTCTCTTATGATTCCTTCCCTTCTTTCAATAACCCGAGGTGCTAGTTGGTAAGCAGAAATATTTCCATCAGTTGCAATAGTTTGTGGCAATTGTAATAATACAGTTAAGGAAATTATTTGTTATAATGATGAGTTACACTTGAACTGTGTTGTAGTATAGAAAGATTATTATTTTCATCCAGTAAACTTGGTGTAGTGTTAGTTACAAGACATTTATATTTTGTAATTTCTTTTTAACAAGAAAGATTTTGTTAATCTAAAATGGCTCCAAAAAGAAAATTAGTTGAACTTTCAAATGAGAAAAATATGAAATATTAAGTTTAATTAGAAAAGGAGAAAGCCAGAGAAAATTAGCTGATAGATATGGAATTTCCAAAACTATAGTGTCTAACATATCAAAGAATGGGGAAGAAATAATTAAATTGTGCTTAGAGAACTGTACTTGTGATAGAAAAATAAAATTGAGAAAACATCAAATGAAGAAATTAATCTGGCAGTTTGGAAGTTTTTTAAGCTATGCCGTTCCAAAAATATTCCAGTTTCAGGATCTATGCTCCAAGCTAAAGCCTAAGATATTGCAAATGAATTGGGAATTTCTGAATTAAATGCAAGTAATGGATGGCTAGAATCCTTCAGATCAAAAAACAACATAAATTTCCGTAGTCTTTGTGGTGAATCTGCTTCAGTAGATTGTAATACTGCAGAAAACTGGAAAGCAAAATTAACTGAAATTGTGATCCGCTTGAAAACCAATTCAATGCAAATGAAACAGGACTGTTTTGCCGTCAATTGCCAAGAAAATCTCTTGTATCAAAAAATGAAAAAGGTTTTGGAGGCAACATGCCGAAAGAAAGACTAACTGGTTTTTATTTAAATAAATAGTAGTATACTAATTGATTTTAAAATTTATATAAAACTATTAATTCATTCTTGTAGTTAATCTTTTCTTTTATAAGGTGTTAGAAATATGCATGGTAATACAATAATACTTTAAAGCCCTGTAAATAAATAAAACTTTTGTGGAAAAAATGTTATGGTAATTACGTAAAAAAAAGTAAATTTATCATCACCCTTTATAACTTGACCACTCCTCTAAGTTGACCACTGAAGTGTGGCACCGCAAGTGGTCAACTTACACAGGTTTTACTGTATTACGTTTAAAACAATTTTTAAATATCATGTACAAAGTTTTTTAAAAATGGGATATTACTGTTAAACAATTTTTAAATATTATGCAATTTTTTTCGGTATCGGGCTCGGGCTCTGATGACACAAAATGTTTCGGGCTCGGGCGGGATCGGATTCGAAATCGTCGGGCTCGGGCAGGCTCGGGCTCCGAAAAGAGAGATATGAATTGTCGGAATATACTACGGAGAAAGAGCGTTCCTCCGTGGAATATACTATTTAAATCTGCAGTAGCGCAGCAGCAAGCAACAATACCGCTGGGATACATTTATTGAATTATAGAGCTCCAATAGATGGCAGCACCATGCAAAATCATGAGAATGTGGTAAAAAAACATTTTCACTCATAAATTCTTACATAACATACTAAACATGGTAAATAATTATTTTCCATCACTTTTTGTGTTTCAATTTCCCCATTACTCTTCATCTGCAAAATTTTCAAGCCCCAGCTCCTTCTTAGTTGCTTTTACAAACAAATTAAATGACTAAAAAAGTCCTTCCGGCCTGTACCGGGAGGAAAAGGTAGCTTTCCTATATCTTCGTTTAAAAATTTTAGCTAATGTTACACGAAAACAGCAAGTTAAAATGCAAAGAAAACGTTTACAAAAGATTCGTTAATACTAAATTTGAATAAGAAATTCGCCAAATTATTGAGCAATAGCCAAATTGGCTTCATTTATGAAGACTTATTTTGGTCGCCAAATTTGGCGATATTTCGCAAAATGTCGCCAAGTTTGGCGAGAATTTGGCGCTAACGGATATGAATATATATTTTTATGCGTATGATTGGAAAAATTATTACAACAATGAAAATTTTTGTAATGTGCTGTCTTGTTTCAAAATGTCAGCCACCCTAGAATTTCAAACTGCTCTATCTCAGCCATTTTTTAAGATAGAGGTAAACCAAAAAATGCTCTGGAATCCTCGTATCAAGGACTAACACTTAATTAAAAAATAAATTTGAATTTTTAACTTTTTTGTATATTTATTTTAGTTTTAAATTTTTAAATGGTCGCCATCTTGAAACAAAATGGCGGACCAAGCTGGCCAACGAACTCGGTCGAGACATTTGTGAGCTTAATACACACAATTAGTTTCATCAAAATTGATTTATAAATACGAGCGTTATCGTATGACATAGGTCAGATATATATATATATATATATATATATATATGGAGATATATATATATATATATATATATATATATAACAACATTTGAACGGAGGGTGGTTTTGGGGTCTGGGGGTCATGATCGGTGAAAATATATCGAAATTTTCCGGAACTGCTTTCCTCCGAACGGCTGCAATAGGTACTTTTATATAGGTACTTTTTATACTTTTTTGTATTGAAAGCTACCTAACAGTGCTTTAAACATTCTCATATTTTTCAGTTGTAAAAATATCCCTTTGCACGGTCATATAATCATGCCACATCACACACACAATACCATACATAATCACTTATCCCTATATCTCTTTCATTTAGGTTGAATCACATTCAAACAGTGTTGAATTTCATATTTTTCTCCGTTCGGCAGGGGGGCGGGAGGTGGGTCTGCAGCCAGTGACGAAACTAAACTAAATTTCACCTGGGGCAAGGCAATATACTGGCGCCCCAAAACACACGAATATTTTAAAAAGAAAATATAACTAAATAATACCTGAAGATAATTAAAGCAAAACTGTAATCGCAAATATACGTTTTTTAATGTGCAAGTTGTTTTCTATAATAGCACATTTTGTGTATTTCATTTAATTTTATTTTTTAATATCGTAACATAAATAAGTATACAATATAAAAATCTCTGAAAATTAATCATAGTTATCAGTTAATTAATATCTTTGAGCATTTTTTTCGTTGCGAAAATTATATCATCATAATGGAGCTATCTGATGTTCATTTATCATCATCCTATATATTATTTATGTTGTCAACATACTTTTTTCTATGAATTTACGAAACGCACAACATCGAATGGGGTATCATTAGAAAGGTTTTTCAATGACATAGTACACTCACATTTCGTTAAAACATGTTTTTTGATTAAAAATTGCTGTTAATTAAAAATTAATTCGGCATTGTTTTCATTATTGAAATGAAAGGCTTTCCACAAATTAGTGCTGTCCTGCCACAAAAATAAAATACCGCCTTATAGAATGCTCAACAATCTAGCTATTTAAAACGCTAAGCGTTTTCTTTCGACAATCCGTGAGAACAAACTACTGCATCAAATTACATCATTACTTTTTAAATGAAAGACATTTGGACACAGATTTGTTATCGTACATTCGTTTGTTCAAAAATCATATATATTATTTCTCCTGTCAACATCCCTTTTTCTAAGAAAATATGAAACGCAGAACAACGAATGAGATACCATATGAAAGGTTTTAGAACCGGCTTCTGACATAGCCCACTTAACAATTCGTTAAAACATGTTTTTGATTAAAATTTGCTGAAAATTAAAAATTAAATCGGCATTGTTTTCATAAAAGAAATGAAAGGTTTTCCTGAAATTACTGTTGCCAAAAAAATAAAATACCACATTATATGATGCTGATCGTAATTATTATAAAAAAAAAAAAACACCGCACGGGTTTATTTTATACTTATGATTAAAAAGCGAAATTGAAATTGAAATGTTTAGATTTATATTTCTAAGTCCCATGGTTTTCCCGAAGCGGATGACGTCATCCTCTAATGCAGTCAAAATACGATTGTTATTTTTTTTTTTCTCGCGCGTGCATTTAGCAATCTTGGATCAGTTTTTAGTCTAACTTTGATGGAATAAATTAGATGATATTTTGGCTTGACTAACAACTAAATGTTGTTTGCAGATATTTTTATCCTTGCTTTTTCTTTAGAAGTTTAAACCTGCATCTAATAAATATTACATATTGATAAAAAATTATACTTCTCTATTATCCCGTCGCCCACTTTTCATAACAAAAATCTATCGCCAAATAAACGGGAGAACGTTGCCACTGGAATATCAAAAAATAAATAAATAAATAAAATATAAGAATTTAAGGACACAATTGTTATTTTAATTAATAAAATAACTACTAAATCAGTAAAACATAATGAAAAATACACGCAAATGTCGAATGTAAAACCACTAGATGACGTAACAAACACGCATAATGATTCGGACATCAAGTAAATGGAACTGCATTTTTGGCGTTTAATCTTACAGTTTGGTGGTAGATTTTTGTTATGAAAAGTGGTCGACGGGATAATAGAGAAGTACCTAAAAAATATTAGATTTCAGTGTGAAATCTTCGCACGGGCCCTCTGGTTTAAAGATAATACTGTGACCTGTGATCCACTGGTCAAAAATTTTATTAATTAGCCGTAATTTTAAATTAAACTTTTACATCTGTTTATGACGTCATACAGTCGGCAATCGGATAAATTCCATTATTGCGAGGCACATAGTTTATTCTCTGAACTCTGTGGTTGCGAGGATAAAAGAGAAATAATAAACATTTAAAGCACGTGGCTTTTAGGCCGAATTTTTTAATTTGCAAGTTAAATTTCGGTAAAAAAATATTTATCCGCGTGTTTTATAAGCGAATAAAAATTCATATTTATTGTGACGTCACGAGAATATTGTACATTGGGTTTATTTTATCATTATGCATTATAACTTTGTTGATGCCAATTTTTCATTACAATTAAATACAAAATATATTTTTATTTGTATACATGGTGTTTAAGCATAAAAGTAACGTATACAAAGTACGTGTGAAAAGTTTGCGCCGGTAAAAATGACGTTATGCTTTGCTTGAAATGCATCTTAACAGTGATAAAACCGCGACCTACGTTATACGTGTACAACCATGACCTACGTTATACATGGCCGCATCATGTCTCTTACGACGTCACAGGGACTGGATCATCTTTAAACGGCGAGATGAAACACGAATAACGAAATACATGGTTTTGGGATGGACACAACTAAAAAGTTTACAAATATACAACAGGTTTTTTTAAAAAATCTCTTAAATTTACTAGTGGCGATCTACAAGCAATCCCTTGTGTTGGCTGCTAGATAGCAAATTACACAAATTATATATATATATTTGTTTAATTTTTTTAATATCAATTTACAAGCATCTGTTAATACTTAAAAAGGAACTGCTATCTCATACGCACCGCTGTTGGCGCGATTTTTGTTTTGCGCCATTTTGGCGAGAAAAACCCCGCTTTAGGGGTACCTATTAGTTTTATTTTATTATGAAACAGTTTATTTTATTATAAAACGTACTCATTTTTTTATTATAAAGACACACAAAATATTTTATTATAAAACATACACCATGCTTAATTTATTGTAAAATACACAATGTTTAATTTAATATAAAACACACACAAACTGCTCTAGCAGCTTTCCATACAAAACAAAACCTCGCCAATGTTGCTGGGTTATATTTTTATATTGTATTTTGATATTATTATCATATATATTTTTTATTATCCATATTTTTTTACAGAATTTAGGCTGTTAAAGACCAACTCGTTTATTTAATTATTTACAGTAGGATTTCCCAAAGAACGATATATACGAGTGCAATATACTAAAACTATCCCTGAAAAATTAGCAATGCGAGTTCCATCGAAATTCATTCAGCAGAATTTTTTATTTAATAAAGCCAATGTTTCATAATCGGGCTCAATTGATTACAGAAATTCCCCCCTAATTCTACAACTAAGCAACATAAAACGATATGTTATACACTAAAACCTTCCCTCAAAATTGAGCTAACAGTGTAATTCACATCTAAAATTCATTCAATTCAAGTTATAAGTGGTCAGATCTACATTCCCCTTTACATTATATATAGTATACAATAGATAGATAAATGTATCTTTCATAATCAGCTTCCCCTGATGATAGAACTTTCACGGATGTTTTAGAGAGTATATGCTGGTATACGCCATCTACCTTCTGGAATTTTTAAGAAGAAACTCTGCACACCCTGCGTAGCTATAACATATACTCTCTAGTAGTGTACACCCTCTACCTATAGCGTATATCCTCTGGTTTTTTACGACTATACCACTGACAACTTTCTCCCATAGCTCCATAACTAAATAATGTAGAAAATCAATATCTGGAATATTGTCTAACTAACTGTGAAACTCCAATTAAAATCCGTTCAGTGGAACTTTGAAATCCTACAAAAAAATATGTTCGGTAGAACTTGAGTTTTAACCGATCAGAATGAAATGCGAATTTGCGCTTTTATAAATATAATAGATGATGATGACAAGATTTTTGGGTACTTTTCCGTTATACGGACATCATTGTCGCCAAGCATACATTCACATACATTTAATATACATTTACATACATACATTTACGTACATTATGTATTAGCATACATTTACATACATTATACATTAGCATACATTTTGGCATAGTGTCCATATAACGGAAAAGTACCGATTTCTGTAATCGGATTAGTTGTAAAGCTTTCGTTTCAGAAAAAACAACGTAGACGACAACTTTGCTACAAATAATTCCTTAATTTAATAGTAATATAATACAAATATGATAATAAAGAAAAGCTTTAAAAACTTACCTTGCTTTACAGGAAGCAATACCATTTTCACTCTTTATTGCATCCATAAGACGTGTTTATAAATGTAAACACACATTACACATAAGCCTATTCAAATTTGATTTCTATTCTCTCAGAGTTGATCCATCCAATTGTCATGACGTCATTACTCTGACGTCAAACCGTGATTGGGCCGTGTATAACGTAGGTCGCGCTTGAATCGGGTTTCCCATTTTCAATAGTACAAGATTGACCGTGTGGTAATAATTCTTAGTCGAAGCAAAAATCAGTTGAAAATCAAACTTTATTTACATTTGTAGGATATCACTCTTGGAGAAATGCTTGGTGAACTCAAATTATATCGAAGAATTAATACACTCCATTATTATAATCGGCACTCTCCATAATTCTCCTCTTTGGGAACTCACGATTTTTATTTAGATGAGTTGGCTGTAAAAATTTGACACTAAGCACCCATCAAAAAATTGTAGAACTGCACATCTCTTTTTTAACTATCGACAGTCGTCAAATTCTCTGCTGGAATCCGGGCACGCATGTGGTTTTAACCGAGCTTGCATAAGGTTACAAAACACGTCACATGACCTTCTTGTTCCAATCGTATTCGTTTTAAAGGGATTTAATTAATATTTCTGGTGCATTAATTTTGAAGAAAACAAACTTCCTAGCACGAAAATTTGCCCAAGGAGCTTCCATAGCCTCGCTCTCAGACGATTGGAGTATAAACAAAACAAAATATTTGTTTCGAGATAGTAGTTAAAAATAGCTTCGAATTTAACAGGCGATAAAGAAAAAGAAAAGGAGTCATTGACGAGCGGGGGGGGGGGGATGCATGAGAGCCTTTTGAAATAATGTAAAAGACATTTAATACTTAATGAAAGAATGGTTTTTAAAGAAATAGGGGTTTTTAGAGCTGAATAATTTAAGAGATATGACATTTTAGCATTCAAATAAAGAATTTATAGCGGTTTGATAATGAATTTTTAATAGTGGATTAAAAATAAAACGGTTATATTTAAAAAATAAATTTAAGTAGTTAGCGCCATTTTTATATTTAAGTATTTTGGAATAAATGAAATTATGTGGATTAAGATCTTATACCTTTACATATGGAGATTGATTGTTTAATTTAAGACGGAATTTTAATTTAATTAATCTGAATTATATATGGAATATTCTAAAAAGGAAAAATTATATAGAATAAAAGTTATTTATGGCGAAAAATAACAAATTTTGTAATATACATTTGCGAAATGTCATTATTAAAAAAATAAACATTTTTTCTTCTTATGTCAGCAAATATAGTTGCTTTAATTAGAAAAGAAAAAGGTTTGGAATTCTCTAAAACTTTATATTTCTCTAAATTGCTCAAAAAATATTTTTTTAAATGCTTGTTTTTAAAAAAATCCTAACACATTCAAAAACACTTTAATAATTTGTGCATAAGAGTTTCAGAAATTCTAATAATTCAAATCTGAAATATATAAAGAATCACTTACTAACAGTATTGAATTCAGACACTTTTCTCAGGGAGGGATTTCTGTAGCTCCGGGGGGGGGGGGAATTACCCCTTTATCTATTAGAAGCATAAAATCATAAATCGTCTGAGTACCCCCGGGCCACATCCTGAATTCAACACTGCTCTCTAATAAGGACATATTTAAGAAATTTCTTTAATTAAAAAAAACTACTATCTGCAATTATATTCCAGTTTTTTATACTATATTAATCTATCAGTGGCGTATCTAAAAATATCATATCGGGGGGGGGGGAGAAACTGAGATAGAGTAAAACTTTCTAAGATATAATTGTAAGGGACTGACGAAAATTCCGTTTCAAACAGGTTTTTTTTTTATCAGGGGTTATTACACGGCATTTTTTTCATCGGAACCATAAGAATTTAGGCCGGATTTTGTTAGATGGAAACTTCTGTTTTAGTATCTAACTTTATTATAAAATTCGACTGTAATTTTTTTAATAATTGTAAAGAATAATTTACTGTTGTCAGCTAATAATTTTTTCAAAGTTATAAAAAAGAGGCATATCTATCTCGTTAGGTGCAAACCTTTTTAATAGCAGTGTATGAAAAATATTTTTAGTCACCTGCAACACCCGTTTGTGGTTGACCCTCTTGTTGTATCACAGAATATGTAAAAATATGTGCGCGTAAGTTCAGGTTCTTTCCTGTGCCATGAACTGCGACAGGAAATAAAACTGCGCGACATTATTTACTTAATATTAAGAAGAATTTAAAATAAGATAAATAAGAAAACTTGAAAGCTGAACGGCTTAAAAGACACCTGTGGAGCTCGTGCTTAAAAGAAGGGTTACAGAACTCATCGTGGTTGAAAAAAAAACATCGAACAAGGAAAAAAAAACGCCAAAACTTTGCCAAGCACTTTAGGTACAGCGCCTAGAATACATAGTGTGGAAACCGGCTATCCTTATAATGCTTTAAAAAGTGCTAAAAAGTTGTAGCCTATAAATGTGCAACGGTGCCTCTATGATAATGTATCGAGTATTGCAACCAGAGACAAAACTACAGCGCCTAGAATACATAGTGTGGAAACCGGCTACAAAATAGTACTAAAAAATTGTATCCAATAAATGTACAACGTTGCTGAAAATATTAGGATGGGTTCGCAGCGCCATCTGCTAGCTCTTGACATTGTATTAGAATGTTTCGGCTGGTGGTAAGTATTTTAAATACTTAAATTATATCATTTTCTCCTCTGACTTAGTGATTTTTATAAGTTTTTTTTTTAAATTATGAAAGCATGGCTAAAAAACGTGATACGCATTTTTTTTTTGTCTCTGGTTGAAACATTATCGTAGGCTTCGTAGGAGCACCGTTGCACATTTATAGGCTACAACTTTTTAGCACTTTTTAAAGCATTACACCATTTGCCGGTTTCCACACTATGTATTCTAGGCGCTGTAACAAAACAATGCGTATCACGTTTCTTAGCCATGCTTTCATAATTTTAAGAAAGTTTATAAAAATCACTAAGTCAGAGGAGAAAAGGATATAATTTAAGTATTTAAAATACTTACCACCAGCCGAAACATTCTAATACAATGTTTACGTTGAGAAGAGATAGCAGATGGTGCTGCAATCCCATTATTGAATCTGTCCCTTTCTGTAAAATTCTATCTTCAATATTATTTATATTAATATTAAGGTATCAATATTCATTACAAAATTAAAATATCATAAAATTAGAACACAAGAATAGGTTAGGCTTACCTAAACGGTCCTCTTTCGGGAGATAAGATATCTTAAATTATTCTGACTTTTCGAGAATGAATGTTCATGTTGTTCAAAAAATAATTGAATCTACACAATGTAGACACACAAACAAATATATTGACGATCACGAACACAATATACACAACATTTTTCGCGCACATCATAAATATTACATCTTATATTCCGTATTACATTTTCTAGTTCATTTCATAAAACTTCTAAGACAGATCCATTTTTTATCAACAGAAAAACATCGTCTGCGCGAGGCGCAAAATAGAAACGATTAAATTAAAACCATGGAAGTAGCGATAAATGCAACACACTCCCACCTTTGAGTTTCGAATTCAATGAATCTCAAACTTTACTTTGGGTTTATATAAACGACCATATCGGGATCGTTTTTCAGGTACAGTCACCACAGGAGAGTCACTAGCACCTTTATGGAAAATAGGTTCAGTAGATTCAGTATCTAAAAAGCAGTCTTTAACAGAATGTTGGATCATCGGCTTACTCGTAGCAGGGTCTAAATAACAGTTCTTACCAGTCAATTTTATCGTCGGTTTGGTAGGAGCAAGATCTAAAGGACATTCTTTATCATTCGACTGAACTGTAGAATGGAGTTCAGTACCTCTTTCATGGGTTACTTCTAGAGGAATCAATCTGAGAACAGGACGTAGAAATTCGCCGCCTTTCATCTTTACCTTTACCAATCGTACATTTCCATCTTTTGAAGGATAAAGTTCAATAACCTTGGAAAGTGGCCATTCAAGTTTTTTAACATTCTCACTAGTCACAAGAACAACGTCACCAATCTGGACAGGTCTCTGATTTTTGTCAAATTTCGAGGATTGTTTTAAATATCCCAAATATTCAGTGCGGAATCTTTTTCGTAAATCTTGTTTTAGTCGCTGTCTATAAGCATGTCTCTTATTAATAGACGATGAATCCAAAATGTCAAGATCAGGAATACCTGATTCTCTAATGTCTTGTAAAAACATAGAAGGAGTAAGTGGTATTAAATCATCAATTTCCTCTGAAACATAGGTCAAAGGCCGCTGATTAACAATGTTTTCAGTATCGCAAATAACAGTTTGCATTTCTTCTAAGTCCAAAGAGCTTCGTGGCTTCGTCCTAAGACTTTTCGAAGGATCCCTTTTATTACGCCTATCAAACGTTCCCACCATCCACCCCACCACGGCGCAGATGGAGGGTTAAATTTCCAAGTGATCTTCCGAGCTGTGCTGTACTGAGAAATAACATCCCAATCAATTTGCTTAAGTAAATTTTCAGCACCCGTGAAATTTTTACCGTTGTCAGAATATACTATCGCAGGTCTACCTCTTCGTAATATAAATCTTCTAAAAGCTTGCAAAAAGTTGTCAGTCGATAAGGATGTGGCTATCTCTAAATGTATGGCTCTGTAGACAGCACATGTGAAAATAACTATCCAAGCTTTCTGACCACCTCGAAGAAGTAAAGGACCGGCGTAGTCAGTCCCTACAACCTCGAATACTGCAGCTTCTTTTATACGATCTTCCGGAAGAGGTGCTTCTATAATCGGTTTAGGTCTTGAATTAAATCTTTTACAACGTACACAGTTTCTAATTATCTTTCTAACAGTCTTCCTGCATTTCAAAATCCAAAAGTCTTCTCTTAAATTACTCATCAATATCTGGGTACCAGCATGATTTAAACTAAGATGTCTTGTCCGAATAAGTATTTCCACAACTGGATGGCTGCAGGGTAACAGTATCGGAAATCGGAAATTTCTTTTATCTTCTCTCATCAGAATACGTGTCTTTACTTTAAGTAGTCCATTCGATTCTACATAACACTGAAGTGATTTTAAGCGTTTATCTTCAGTTCCTAAAAAGGATTCCTTTTGTACTATTTTTAACAAAGATATTTCAGCTCTATTTATTTCTTCTAGAGTTAAGAGTCCAGCAATCCGGTTGGCACGTTCCACTTTACAGTTAGTAAAAAATCTATAAATCCAAGCAATAGTTCTGATCAGTTTGTCGTACGACGAAATTCTGTTATAATTTTTTTCAGTTAATTCTTCATGATTTGTAGTGCTAACAACAGTTTTTCTCTTTTCGGAATATACTATGTTGAAATCAGGAACAACGTTGGATTTTGGCCATTCTTTTTCCGGTCTTCGCAACCATTCCGGGCCCTCCCACCATTTCGATTTCACTAAAGTTTCTGCAGTACAACCACGAGAAAGGAGGTCTGCTGCATTTAATGATCCAGGTATGTGATACCAATTATCAGGTTCTGTCAAAGATCGGATTTCTTTAACTCTATTGAAAACAAAAGGAGCCCAGTTTTCAATTCCCTTGATCCAATATATAGCATTTGCTGAATCAGACCAGAAAAATTTCGGGATATCTTTCAACTGAAGATCGTGTATAACACTTTGTGCCAGTCTAGCTCCTATATTACAGGAAAGTAGTTCCAATCGAGGAATAGAAATGGTTTTCATTGGAGCAACCCTGCACCTAGCCTGTACAAGCTGACAAGATATTGTATTTTCAGTCGCATTTCTTAAAAATATACATGTAGAATATGCATTCTTGCTTGCATCGCAGAATATGTGCAAAGAAAGATTTTCTGGCACTTCATAATTGGAAATAATACATCGAGGGATTTCTATTTCCTTTAATTTAGAGACATCCTTCCGCCATTTTTCAAATTTCTTGGTAATAGATTCAGGCAATTCAGCATCCCACGAAACTTTCAATTTCCAACATTCTTGAAGGATAATCTTTGGCTCCAAGGTGACAGGACACGTGAAGCCAATGGCGTCGAAAATTTTATGAACAGCACTCAGGATTGCTCTTTTCGTTACAATAGTAGAATCTTCAAAACATTTTCGTAAATCTATTTTCAGAGTATCAGATTTTACATTCCACATCAGTCCCAAAACTGGAATATTCTTTTCTTCTAATAACGGGAAGTTTTCTGCTTCTGTTTTGTTGAGATTATACTCCCACCCTCGAAGATCAAATTTAGCATTTTGGAGAATAATTGTGGATTCTTCAATAAATTTTTCAAGCTCCTCATAGTTTTCAACACTAGTGACGCAGTTATCTACGTAAAAAGACTTTAACAACTTGTCTGCTGTTTCTTTAAATCTAGAAGGCACATTCTTCAGATGATATCGGATAGTTGCACCAAGTAAATAAGGCGAACATGTAAGACCGAAAACAACCCTTTTATGCTGGAAAATTTTTAACTTTTCGGGGTCACCTTCCTCACATCATAAAAACTTCAGAAATGGTCTATCTCGCTCATTTAAACCAATTTGTAGAAAGGCTCTTCGAATATCTGCAATCACGCCTATTTTCTTCAATCGAAATTTATTTAATATAGTCGAAATGAGTTCTACGATATTAGGACCTTTCTCTAAACAATCATTGATCGAAGGTGAATCTTTTTGTCTAGCTGAGCCATCAAAGACTGGTCTAACTCTGGTGGTAGAATTTTCTTTGATCACAGCTCTGTGTGGCAAGTAGTGTTCACTTTCGTCATTACAGGAGTTTTTAACTTCTTCAATAACGCCTTCTTGTATCCATTCTTTTAATACATCTTCATACTCTTGTAATGTTTCAGTTTTCTTTAGTGATTCAACACAATTTCTTAATCGTCGTTCAGCGATTTTTCGACCCGTTGGTAAGGGAGTATGGTTTTCAATCCATGGGAGGCTCACTTCATACCTTCCTTCTGCATCTATTTTTATATTTTTACTAGGGGGCCTACCCCCTGCGAGCTACGCTCGCCAACCTCCGCTCAGACTTCGAGGCCTCTAAAAACATGACAGCGTGCTTTGTTTTAAAAATATATTGGTAAATATGTAATTGGGTTGCCATGCTTTTAACGTTTTAATGGGGCCTTTTTTTATTATCATGGCCTCATACACAGCTGTTGCGACAACTGACGACTGTTTTCGGGATTGATAAGCAAAATCAATTACAACTTGAAAACCAGCTTGTATAAAATGGCTAGGTTTAAATTGTGGCTACCTCTCGGACTTTTATAACAACGATCTGTATTCTATTCTTCCTTTACGTTTAAGGATGAGAAAAATTCCATCTGATTGTGAATAACATTAAAAACCGCGGTATTGAAAAGTACTATGTTATAGACATTTTCAGTAACAGGTTTTAATTTTCTCTCTATTTTAGTGCACCATCATGCATATTTTCATGTTATTTTAAATACGTAAATTATTTATTTTAATTAATATGTATATACGAATTTTCTAATAATTATTTATCATACAAAATTAATTAAATATTTTGTGCATGCATGCCTGCATTTATACGGCGTCAATTGATGAGATATTTAAACAAATTTGCTATGCGCGATAATTTTACACCATGTTATGTCACTTAAGAAAATCGGTTACTTTTCCAGTATAGCATCCTTTGCTTTTAGGTTTGGCGTAATTCGAGCTTCAAAAAGGGATAGATTAGTTAATATACATAGATTTGTTGCCAAAAGTTATGAAAACAAACCCAATGAACTTTTGGTGCTTTTCTATTATAGGGGTCTTGAGGCTTTTTTTAAAAAGCTTGGCGCAATTCGGGCATCAGAAAGCGAGATTTGGTGCCAAATGACATAAACAGCCATGGAAACAAATTCGACGATTTTTTTGTTTATATGCCTATTTTAATTATACGTATATTATTATTGTTTAATATTATTGTTTAATTATATTACTTCTGATTATATATAAAATAGGATAAATGACATTTTACGCTAAACAAATTGTATGAAAAACAAAAATGTAAAACAAATTGTATGTATAACAAATTGTATGTAAAACAAATTGTATGTATAACAAATTGTACGTAAAACAAATTGTATGTATAACAAAAAGTAATGCTACTGAAATCCTTATATATTATTTCTCCTGTCAACATCCCTTTTACTCAGAAACTACGAAACGCAGAACGACGAATGAGATGGCATATGAAAGGATTTAGAACAGGCTTCTGACATAGCCCACTTAACAATTCGTTAAAACATGTTTTTGATTCAAATTTGCTGAAATTAAAAAATTAAATCGGCATTGTTTTCATGAAAGAAATGAAAGGTTTTCCTGAAATTATTGTTGCCAAAAAAATAAAATACCACATTATATGATGCTCATAACAATTATTATAAAAAACACCGCACGGGTTTATTTTATACTTATGATTAAAAAGCGAAATTGAAATGTTTAGATTTATATTTCTAAGTTCCATGGTTTTCCCGAAGCGGATGACGTCATCCTCTAATGCAGTTAAAATACGATTGTTAATTTTTTTTTTTTTTTTTTTTGCGCGTGCATTTTGCAATCTTGGATCAGTTTTTACTATAACATTGATGGAATAAATTAGATGATATTCTGGATTGACTAACAACTAAATGTTGTTTGCAGATATTTTTATCCTTACTTTTTCTTTAGAAGTTTAACCCTGCATCTAACAAATATTACATATTGATAAAAAATGGTACTTCTCTATTATCCCGTGTACCACTTTTCATAACAAAAATCTATCGCCAAATAAACGGGAGAACGTTGCCATTGGAATATCAAAATAAAGAAATAAATAAAATATAAGAATTTAAGGACATAATTCTTATTTTAATGAATGAAATAACTAATAATGAAACATACAGGCAAATGTCGAATTAAAAACCACTCGATGACTTTACAAACACGTATAATGCTTCTGACATCAAGTAAATGGGACTGCATTTTTGGCGTATAATCTTACAGTTTGGCGATAGTGTTTTGTTATGAAAAGTGGTCGACGGGATAATAGAGAAGTATACCTAAAAAATATTAGATTTCAGTGCGAAATCTTCGCACGGGCACTCTGGTATTCATTTATTTTAAACTTTAATAGCATTTCTCTAATATATAGGGAGCATTTTTTTCCTTGCTGTCAATAAAAGAGAGAAAGGACTAAATGTCATTTTACCATAATTGATGTCATATTCTCATTAAAATTGGAAAGAAAACCAAGCAGGATATTATTTTCTCCTTCCGTTCAGTTGGGCAAATATATATTCGTTTTAGTGATTTTATAAATTCGTTTAATTAAATTTTACAAAAGAATAACAAAATGATATCAATAAATAATAATTACTATTAATTCCTCCCCCCCCCCTTTCTTTTGCGTTTACATAAATGACGTCATTTGGACGAATTTATTCAAAGTATTTTCAGTTTATAAATTAAATTAAATGCTGACAGACGATTGAATCCTGACGATAGAAATGTGCTTT
Source organism: Maratus michaelseni (assembly GCA_963931845.1). Lineage (NCBI taxonomy): Eukaryota > Metazoa > Arthropoda > Arachnida > Araneae > Salticidae > Maratus > Maratus michaelseni. Next base: position 438,709,303 of record OZ007588.1, read on the forward strand.
TTTTTTAATTTTTCCTGAAAAACATAATTTAATCACAATCTTGTCTTCATTATCGATTGAAATAAAAGATAAATTCAATTTCAATTTGAAAATGACGATTAAAAAGAAATCAATAATCCCTATAGGGATCCTTTTCGATTTTTTTCCCTTTTTTGTCACAAAAAAACTGAGTAATTAGTTGCCATCATTACAGAAATGTCATTAAAATTAGAAAAAAATTAATATCTCGAAAACTAATTCCAATTTCAAAATTCTATTACCAGTTTTGACATCCGCGGATTTTTATGGACAATTGGTATTAATTTTACCATCAAGCGTTTAATATTTTATTAAAAATAGCCCTGAAACATAATCAGTCGTTTAATCAGTCGTTTCATAAAATCGTTTCATAAATTCGTTTCATAAAATCGTTTCACAAATTCGTTTCATTAGGATTTTATATATATAGGGTAGATTAAAATGTTCTTCAGTTGCTTTTTCTATTTCTTGTCTGCTTCCGCTTTCGCCAGGATCGAGAATTCCAAGTGTGTCTAGCCGTCATAAATCTGAAATTTTTGCATCATTTACATGAAATGACATGACGCTGTTTGTGCTATCGGATATGTTACATAGGTCAGTTTTTCCCATCAAAGTCCAACCAAGACGTGTTTCCATCAATACTAAGCCAGAAATCAATTGTTTGATTTTTCCGGTGTACAATTTACCTGCTACATCAGCTCCTATAAGCCCATGAATTTCGTTAGGTGAAAACTCATATAGCAATTCAACCTGGTTATTCAAATCAGAGAGAAAGATTTTTTGTTTCTTAATTTCACTCATAAATGAGCCAAGAGGAATTTTAGGAATGTCCGAACAATTTTTTTCTTGATCTAATACTTCGACACAACAGCGATAATTATCAAAGAAGTCGCTCAGACTGATCAAATATTTCTTATGTGATAATACAGTCTCCGTGCCACCGAATAAACTATGTGTCAAATTATCTTCCCCTATGCATTCATATCCCATCTCGGCCAATGCAAAAGATGATAAATAAGATTTACTGCTACCTGAATAAATTAATATTCTTATATATTTCATCTTATTATTACATCTAAGACGGGCAATAAGCGTTTGTAAAAGTACGTGACGAGTACCTGTTTTATTGGATAAAGCAGTGTCTTTTTTACTTTCGATATCTGACTTTTCCATAATCGGGTTTTCATTATCATTTTTTGCTGGACACATTATTTTGAAATGTAATTTACCGCAATCACAGGGTGGTATTTTCGTTCTACAAAAACGTGATATGTGTTTTCTTATCTCTAAACATTTAAAACAAGCTCCTTTTTTCATTAATATTTGTTTTTTCTCTTCATGAGATAAACTATTAGCATGTATACATTCGTTACTTAAATGTGACTTGTTACAAAAAATACACGTTTCCCTTTTCATTTTTGATGAATTATGTAATTCCGTAGCCGTTGGAATATCTCTTTCTCGCCTATTTGACACTGTATAAATATTTTTGTTTACATTTTCTAAATTAAACCCACTTCTAACCAAACGGACTTTTTCTTCGCTTTCGATTTCGTGCTGCAAAAATTTCATCAAAGAATCTAACTTGTTATTACTTTCGTCTTTTGAATTTAAAGTAATAGAATTTAAGTTTCTTTCCCAAATTCTCAATATTTCAACTGGTAAGCACGATTCAATCAATGGATAAAGAATTGCAGAATAATGTTCGCTTGAAACACCTAACATTTTTAATGATCTTAAATAGGTTTCAATTTTGTCGTATAATTTAAAAAGAGGAATTCTTGGACCTTTTCCTGTAGCATTATTCATCATTAAAGCGAGCACTTCTCTTATATATACTTCTATTAACATATCAGTACGACCAAATCGAGCCTTTAAACATTCAATAACATTTTCATAACTATCACCAGTAGCGGGGTACGACTCGACTATTTCTCTTCCCCTAGAACCCTTTAACGTTGCTTGTAACAAGTACTGATATTTATCTTCTTTCGCGATTTCAGAATCGTTATGTATTTTTTCAAACTGAGCCCAAAAAGCTAACCACTTCTTAATATCTCCCCCAAATAATTTAAATTCTATCTTAGGAAGTTTAAACTTCCGTTTCGTGATATTTTCAGTTTCGAAAACCTTTAAAATCTTTTGAACTTTCGTTTTTAACTTAATAAATTTCTCTTCTTACACGCTAAAACCATCGTATTCCTTATCATAATTTTCTTGAGAACATGTTTTATTGTTTAAAAGAAGATCTAACATTTATTTTTCTTTTAGTTGTAGATCTGTCCATTTTTCACCTAATTGAGCATATAAAATCTCAATTTCTTCAATATTTTTATTTTCATCAGTTAATTTGTTCTGAAGTAAATTAGCAATTCGCGTAAAAGCGCTTCTTAATGTAGTACGCAATTTTTTAATCTGTTCCATTATCGTATTTTATTTTCTTAAATAATATAATATCCCGGTAGAGAGATGCCAAAATAATATTGAATCTGTCCCTTTCTGTAAAATTCTATCTTCAATATTATTTATATTGATATTAAGGTATCAATATTCATTACAAAATTAAAATATCATAAAATTAGAACACAAGAATAGGTTAGGCTTACCTAAACGGTCCTCTTTCGGGAGATAAGATATCTTAAATTGTTCTGACTTTTCGAGAATGAATGTTCATGTTGTTCAAAAAATAATTGAATCTACACAATGTAGACACACAAACAAATATATTGACGATCACGAACACAATATACACACAACATTTTTCGCGCACATCATAAATATTACATCTTATATTCCGTATTACATTTTCTAGTTCATTTCATAAAACTTCTAAGACAGATCCATTTTTTATCAACAGAAAAACATCGTCTGCGCGAGGCGCAAAATAGAAACGATTAAATTAAAACCATGAAAGTAGCGATAAACGCAACACCAGGGCTACACTACATACCGGGCTTGCTCATTCATTATGATGACGTCACAAAAGGTGGCTGACTAGGTTGTTGTTGTTGTTGATTCGACCCGAGGGCCCGGTGAGCAGCTTTTTATTACTATATAGCTGTCTTATTCCACAAGTACCAACTCCTACCTGAGGTGAACCGATCCGAAGAAAACAGCAATCAACGACCGCCAAACACTCCAAACAAAACCTGATAGACTCCTACCCAGCGCCATCAATATCAATCCAACGCGGACACTGTACATAAATCGCATTCAACAACTGAGATAACAAAACTATATGATCTCCACCTTTACTCCCCGTCACTCCAAAAAGATCCTCGTACGAAGTATTGCTCAAAACCTGCATCTTGCGAAACACAATTTCGCGCACTCCCGAAAACCACTTACATCGCAACACCAAATGCTCCTCAGTTTGTTCCTCCAAACCACAAAGGTTACACGTCGATATCCCTCTACCAAGAAACCTCTTGCGCCGGGCCTGTGTTAGAATAGTCTTCGTTAAAAACCTTGCAAATATAACACCACTTTTCCTTTCTAATGAATGATGAGGATGCCCTATGCTACCATAGTCCCAACAACGACCAGTACAGTTATTCAGATATTGCTCCCACTCCCATTCAGATTCTTTCTGTTTATTATTCCTCACATTCGTCATCCAATCTTCAGCCGAAAACCACGGAATCCGTACGTTGCTGAAAGGTCCATTCCTAGCCAACCTATCCGCACACTCATTTATCTCAATCCCTTTATGCCCAGGTACCCAGATGAACGCCATGTTATACTGGTCATTGCTTTTCCTATTAATCTCTTCTCTCAAATGCGTGATAATAGCAACTGATTTTCGATTAACCTTTTGTAGGGCCTGGAGAACGCTTTTAGCATCCGTGAAAAACATATATTCCCCCCTGTCCACCGTATAAAATTTAAGTGCAACCAATAAAGCCATGGCTTCAGCCGTGAAAATCGCATTGATATGCGGAATTTGAAAAGCCAACTGGCTACCTGTCTTCTGATTCATCATCCCAATTGTAGTCCTATGAGTATCTTTTGAAGCATCAGTTGCAATGAACGTGGCCATGTTTTTATACGTCTGAGCAAAGTTATGGAAGGAATTCTTGATCACCTCGTCCGGAAAGTCTTTATTTTGAAATGCCCATGTATTGACTACTATCCGACAATGATCACTGATTTTCGTCCCCCATTTATAATTTACCAACTCATTAATTTCCGCACCATACCTCCTGAGTGTATTTAGTTCCCGGTAGAGTAGGTCAGTCGAAAGCATTTCCGTATGATCCTGGTATTTGACTTCTGAAATAGACCGTTTGGTAGCAAGGTACTCAATCCTCTGTCCGCACCTCCACACCCCACTTTCCTGTAATAAGACCGGGATTGGGCACCACTTAGGCAAGCCGCTAGCCCACCGTAAAGCCATATTGAGGATAACCTGGAGTTGCCGACCTTCCGTTTTGTTCGCATGCGTCAGAATCCGAGGATTTCCTTCTAACAGAACTCCCATCATACTCCTTGTAATACGCAGTAAATGTTTAGTCTCCGTACCCCAACTCATCCCTGCAATAACTTTTATCAAATTCCGTCTCTTGCTAGTTTTTTCCCTTAACATGGCAATATGATCTTTTAAGTTCCCCTGGCGATTAAAATAAAACCCTAATACTCTAAGGGAATCAGAAAAATCCACCTCCTGACCAAGCACCTGTAAATGGTTTTCCTCTACCTTCCTCCACCTCCCAATCCTGATGATTTGGCATTTGTTGGGATTTACCTCTAAGTTCCAAGCCTGAAGCCATTGAATCACCCTGGCAATGTTCTCCTGTAAAATCCCTTTGAACCAAACTACGTCATCATGAAAACCATAAAGAAAAATGTCATCAGCATAAACTACACAATGTATACATGAATCAAAGATTTCGAAGATATCCGCTAGATAAAGTGCAAACAGTAAAGGGGAGAGAGGACTTCCCTGTAAAAGACCCCTGTGATACTGGAATGGAGCAGACAGCGAACCCCTCCATTTCACCCGAATCCTTAGCTCTTGAACCAGATTCCGAATTAAAACACAAAGATCGCCATCAAGTCCCAGCTTTTTTAATTTGAAGAGCAATCCATCCCACCAGACATTGTCGTAGGCCCCTTTGATGTCTAATGCCACCAAATAACCTTTCCGCTTTGAATACCTTGCCCTACTAATATCTCTATAAATTTTATATGCCGCAGCCTCACAGTCCCTAAATGGGATAAAACCATAGTGATTCTTATGGAAAATCTTCTTTTCCATGCACCAATTAAGTAAATTGTCCAGGATCATTTTTTCAAAAATCTTTTTGCTAGTGACAGTTAAAGCTATGGGTCTATAACCCCGAACATCATTCCTATTTTTGCCAGGTTTCTTTATAGGGAGCATAATCACCTCTTTCCAAACCTCTGGGATATTCTTTTTCTCCAAAATTGCATTGTACATATCTAGGAGTGTTGTCAGCGTCCTAATTTTCAATTTTTTAAAAAAGCTCATTTTTATGCCATCAATACCAGGGGTCATGGATTTGCCCTTACTGATAGTGTTTTGTAACTGCTCCAATGTGAATTTAAGTTCCATTCCATCATTCCCCGAAAAGTCGATTGGAATACCTTGTACCACCGGACTGTTTTGAAACATTATGGATAGGGCATTCGCTTGGAAGGTGGCGCCAGGCGGACAATTCGGGAAGCAAAAATCCGTGTCCACCTCCCCTTCATATTTTTTCTTGATGCCGCGAATGATTTTGAAAATTTTTGGCCCCCTACCAGCCTCTCTGACCACTGTATCCCAAAATTTTTTCTTGTCCTTTTTTATTTCTTTTTTAAGCTTAGCATTGTACATCTTGTATTTAACCCATAAATCAAGCTGGCACTCCCGAACCGCTTTCCGATAATAGTATCGTTTCAACGCCAACAGCCGACGAGTCACCACTCCCCACCACGGCGGAAGATTCCCACTACTAATCGGAACCCGCTCCTTACAATGTTCTATAGTCTGGGTAATAGTTTTTGTCCACTTATCCATATCATCCCCATATTTATGTTCACCAACACCAGCCACCGCCGAGCCAACACGATCCCAATTAACCAGTGTCAAAAATTCTCTCCTTACCTCATAACCACTATTCGATACCTGAATCTCAATGGGATAGTGATCAGAGCCCATCGGATCCGAATGAACTACCACATTGCACTCACCAGCTAACCTACTCGACACCATACTCAAATCTAGGAGAGATCCACTACCTCCGCCAGAAAATCTCGTTACCTGGTCCGTATTCAGGAGCACTACATCATTCCGATTAATCCAGTTAACAAGATGAACCATTTTTTGACCTTTCGGGTTTGTCCGCCAGTTGAGAAAATTAATGTTAAAATCACCAATAATTAAATAATTCTCACCAATCATATCTTTTATGTTTTCCAACCAATTCGTAGCCCCGAAGCCTTTGGGAGCGTAAATATTTATGATGGAAATTCACCTCTTTTTAAACCAAATTTTAATCCCTTGCGCCTCATGATCCCGGTCAATAGCAGGCAGGTTTATGATAGTAACTGGAATCTTCTTTTGGACTGCTAAAAACAAACCTCCACCCCCTCTCCCTAAATTTCCAATCCGATCAGCACGAAAAATGTTCTTATCATTAAACAATAATTTATGCTTCTCCTTGAGCAGAGATTCTTGAAATGCCCAGACAACACTCTTACGAAAAAACCCGGTATGAAGCCAGGGTAAGTTGGCCCGTATTATATTCCGCTAATATTCCAATGTATCAATAAGGTATCCATACAACACAACCCGACAAAAACAGGTAAAAAATCAACCACCAAAAAATACAAGAATTAAAACAACAAACACTTACCCCAAAAATGTCTTTACAAAACAAACACCAGAAAACAAACAGTCCATAAACACATAATGACCATACGACATTAACCAGCATCCCATTGATCCAACATCGTTATGTCTCTCCCGAATCCGTCATCATGTCCTCACTCTCCACAGTTATATTAATCTGAGACTGTACTCCTTGCTGACTTTGCTCACCCATTTTTAATTTTTTATTTCTCAAGCATTTATATAACTCCGTCATGACATCTCCGTGTACAACTTTATTTTTACCAGGTGCTTCTTTCGTGTTTTCCTCCAGAACGTTTTCTTTTCTCTCTACAAATTTCTGCTGCATATTATCTAATACTTCCCAAAAGTGCGTAATGAAAACCATTATCTGTTGAAATTTATCTTCTATAACCATCGCCAATTTATGAATATTACCGTCCATATTTGCTGTTTCCACATGTTGTTTAGACTTTGCCGCGTAGCTGTTTGCTGGCCTTGAGTTGGATTGTCTTCTTGCTTCTGCTAGCGTTATATGCTTTTCGCATTTAATTTTTAAAATTTCAGCTTCTTTTTTTCTGGTTTCGCATTCGATGTTGTCTGCTTCATGTTGCTTACCGCAATTAGCACATCTTATTTCTACTTCATTACAGTTTATTTCGGGGTGAGATTTTCCGCATCGTTTACAGATTTTTTCATTTGGACATTTGTTACTGCCGTGCGTATAACTTTGGCACACATTACAGCGCCTCGGACGGTCAATAAACAGCCTAATTCTTTGTCTGATATAAAACATTTTAACATATTCCGGGAGTTTATGGCCGTAAATTGTAATAAGCACCGTTTCCGTGGGAACCATTCGTCCCTCTTGTCTTGTTAGGAATCTCTTAACATTTTGGACAACAATATCATTTTCCTCCTCTAGTTCTACCTGGATATCTTTTAGCATGATGTCTACATCCATTCGAAAGATTAGAAATCTTGTGGTGATGTTTTCATTCATTAGGTTATGTTTGACCTGTCTTTCAAATATTTTTTTTTTTGTATGATTTCCCGCGCACATTCATAACTTTTCGTCGTTATCAGGATTTTATTATTTCGAGTATATCGAAATGTATCTATCTCGCTATGCCTTTCAAAATTCTTCTTAATTTCTTGTTTCACTTGAATAGGGTTTACTTTTTGAAAAGCTCCTTGTAGGCATTCTGTGATAATTACATACTCTTGGAGTTCCGGAATAATTTCAATTTGTTCACCTGCTTCTCTACCGTCATTCCAATTATACTTGTTGTAATCTTCTTTGTCCAAAACAGGACTAGCTTTAACTTTGACCTCAGACCCCGCCATCGCTGTCGGAGGTATTCTGAGACCTTCTCGCAATATAGGACTCTATGCCGAAAACAAAAAAAAATTCACCAAATCTGATAAATATGACATTGACATTTTGACATTTTATTAACATACATCTGACCTGTGTGCTTGGCGTCAAGCGCCCGCTTATAAGTCATCGTCAATATATACAGGGACGAGATAGCACACACAAGGAAATTTACAACACACAGAAATACAGCCAGGAGCTCCACAAAGAGTGTGCAACGGAGCCAGCGGGATTCGAACCCGTTCCCACCTACACTCGCAAGCGATTAGCGGTGTGATGCCTTGACCACTCAGCCACGGTGGGCCCGATAAATATGACCTAACCCTTTTTGAAATATCACAAAAACCACTCCTTAACTCACCACCACTAAACAAACTAACACAAACCACGTAATTGAAATAACCGTCGGAGCTAGGAAAAAACAAATTGGCGCTAAAAACAAAACTGAAGTAAACCGTGGCTGACTAGGGGGAAAGACATACAGCGATTGGCACAAAACAATGGGCGCGTTGCTTTGGACCAATCGCTGGTCGCGGTCAGCCACCATTTGTGACGTTTTGAGAGTGAATGAGCAAGCCCGGTATCAGAGCCGTCCTTAGGGGTGTGCGACAGGTGCGACCGCACAGGGCCTCGCGCCTAGGAAGGCCTCGCGCCCGGGCAAAAAAAAAATTACTTATAAAGAACAAATAAAACATTTGGCATTTGTTTGCATACATATTTAAATAATTAGCATTCATTGAGCAATTCACATTATTTCGCACCCATTCGAGCAATTCACATTACTTCGCACCCATTCGAGCAATTCACATTATTACTTATACCTGCGTGTGTTTTAAGTTCTAAATTTCACACCGAAAATGACAGTTGATTCTGCTCTTTTCTGTGTCTACTTCCGAATATGAATAAAATTTTTTAAACAAGGGTCGTCTACGTATTGAAAATCGTACTATATTTTATTTTTCTTATGGTAACATCAATTTTCGACAGCTCATTTGAGTTCCTTGGATAAAAAGAAAATAGAGGTTTTTCAAAGAATTTCGAAAACTAAAATTAAGATCTTACAGAGAAAAGTACTGGGAAGATTAAATTTGTTACCAGAAAGTTATTTAGAAACTCTCTATATAAAATAAACTCACTTTAAAATAAAATTCTAAAATTTTTCTCTATACGGTTCTGCTTAAGATTTTCTTTTCTGTAGATACTATAATATAGGCTATAACAGAAGGTGGTCCCTAGAAGGATGTAATATTAGATTCTTCTCGGACGGTCCCTTAGACCACATAAAAGTAAAATTTCTTAATATTTTGAAAATTAATGATAGGAATGAGCTGTAAAAGTACATAGCCATGTTTTTAGTGACACTGTTTTTTTTTTGTTGTTGTTGATTTTTCAATGAAAATAAAATATATAGATCACAATTCATATTTTTTTAAATATAAATTAAAAATAATTTTAATATGTTTTTGAATCAAAAGAAATGTTCGGAATATGTTTAGGTCTATTCATTGTATCTCACTAAAAGAGAACATTTGAATCGGATGTTTTTGGTGTAGATATAAATAAAAATTTGTCTGTTCTAAACTCTATGAAGATATAAGATATGAAGATATAAACTATACATTTTTCAGAGCTGCTTTGATCCCTGGGCATCAAATAAAGTGTCAAAAGTGTATGTTACCACATGAAAAATGAAAGAGTGTACAAATTTAATATGTAGACGCGATCCCTATTTCAAAAATTGCATTTATATTTGAAAAGCAGACCCAATCTGGCGGTACCTGTCGCATCTCTCTGCGACAATTTAATGATAAAATGTATGGTGGTGCGGTTTTTTTCCACGACTGTACGCGAACACTCGTTAAAAAAATTAATATAGTTTGGAACAAAAAGAAAATATGGTTAAATAAAATTATAATTTAAAAGCACTATAAAGGGAAAAAAAAGTATATATTTAAAAATATTTCTCTGTAATTTGTTAAACCAAATTAAGTTTCTAAAGAATTCGTTAAAGAAATGTACAATATCGTTATTGCATAAAAAAAATCTACCAACCCGACATGGGTTCGGGCCAATTTTCTTTCTGGAAAAACAAAGTATAGGCCCGATTCGTTTCGGATAAAATGAAATCTAGGCCCAGATAAAAAGCCCGGACGGGACTCGGGCTTACATTTTTCTGCAGATTCGGGCTGGGCTGGACAAGGACTTTATGACCTCCAAAATAAGTTCCTGAGTTTCAAACTAAGTTTCAGATAAGGTGCTGATTCTACTGGGTATAAGTTATAACCAATTCTATACAGTTGTGATTAATTTGTTATTTTAAAGTTTTAATATCAACTGTTAAGAAGCCGATGCTGTTGATGATTTTAGATAATCGGCAACCATTATTTTATTCATTATTTGTAAAGTAATAACACATTTCTGTAAGAGTTGCTTTATCGTAATGTTGCATACGTTATTGTTTCAGGAAGTTTTTCTTTTTTATTATACGAATATCCCTTTTCCTGTTCACATATAAACAGTGCCCTATTACTTTCGGGGCACCATCCCAAGGCACTCAGATTTCAGGGGCTCGAAAATTTCCAAAAAAAAAAAAATCTAAAACATGTTAATGATGTAATAAGAAAATTAAAAAATCCTGAATTATTGCACAATTTATGTCAATTAAAATTGGCAGTGGCATTCAGTTTTTTTTTCTTTTTTATATTTAAAGTCAACTTTTTGATAAATGCACAGAAAATATTTCTGACTTCTTTGTAATTATAAATATTTTAAAATTTTAGATTATATTTTGTACTTATCATTGTCTTATCTATACACTGTAAAAAATGACCAATGTTTCTTATTTTATGAAAATATACTATAACCACGAACGAAAATATAATATAATCTTCTGAGCTATCCGAAATTTCAAATAGCATGTTACATTGTCTTTTGAACCCCAGAAACCAATACATTTCCAAAATTTAAAGAATGATTTATAAAATTAAATTATTTTTAGCTGCCCGTATTTTTCAGAAACGTTTCCGACGGGTTTTTATCGTGTATTAATGAGTGTCCTCAGCCTGGAATACCTGTTTTTCGAATGTCATCAATTCTCAAGTACACGTTTTCAGCCACATAAGTTAATTTATACATGAAAGAGTCAAGAAATAATCTTAATTTTAATGTTATTGTTAAAGCTGTTAATTTTGCATGTTTGTCTGTTAAAAATTTTTTTAGATTGAAAATGTTTACTTGAGAATGGATAGCATTCGAAAAACAGGTATTCCAAGCTGAGGACACTAATTAATACCCTATAAAAACCCTTCGGAAACGTTTCTGAAAAATACGGGCAGCTAAACATAATTTGTTTTTATAAATAATTCTTTAAATTTTGGAAATGTATTGGTTTCTGGGGATTCAAAAGACAATGGAACACGCTATTCGGAATTTCGGATAACTCAGAAGATTATATTATATTTTCGTTCGTGGTTATAGTATATTTTCATAAAATAAGAAACATTGGTCATTTTTTACAGTGTAGAATAACATTTTCTTTTTGATCATATTTAATTCTGTCAAATTAATTTTTTATGCAGAAGTTTCAATGCTAATGCTAATAATATGTGTGCCCGACGATTTTTCGTTTTTCATTTATATTTGTACTATTTGTAATATTTATACACTTTCTTGTGTACATTTATAAAAACATGATAATCTACGTATAAAGGTTAAAATATTTTCTGTGCCCAGAGCCCAACATGTTGATGATTGGGCTCTACCAATAATGTATGCCATGAGTTTTTTTTTTCGAATATGATTGTGTTATGGGAACATGTGGGTGGGTGAGGATGGATTAACTAATTTGGAAGAAAAGGGCCTCGCAAAAGTTCTTGCACCCGGCCTCGCTTTCGCTAAGGACGGCTCTGCCCGGTATCTAGTGTTGCCTTGGCAACACCCATCGTTATCTTTTCAGCAACGTTGTACATTTATTGGATTCAATTTTTTAGTACTATTTTGTAGCATATTTCCACACTATGTATTCTAGGCGCTGTACTTTAGCAAGGCAACACTAGATACCGGGCTTGCTCATTCACTCTCAAAACGTCACAAATGGTGGCTGACCGCGACCAGCGATTGGTCCAAAGCAACGCGCCCATCGTTTTGTGCCAGTCGCTGTACGTCTTTCCTCCTAGTCAGCCACCTTTTGTGACGTCATCATAATGAATGAGCAAGCCCGGTATGTAGTGTAGCCCTGACTTTAGGTTACTAGAATCACGCACGGACGCAGAATTCTCGGCCGAAATGAGAACGAGATTAACTTCTTATGCTACTTCCAGTAGCTTCCTTGTTCAATGTATAAAACAGAAAATTTTAAAACAGTCATTTCTTAACAGTAAATGTACACTGTTAAAAATCTCCAGCTTTTGCTGCAGATACACTCCACCGCTTTTAGAGAAAACAGTTACTTTATAAAATTATGGAGCATTTTCATTGGTTAAAATAGAGATATTCTATAAAAGCGGTGGAGTGACAATGCAGCAAAAGCCGAAGGTTTCTTTACAGTGTATGTTTATTCTTAAATCAAGTCCATGTGTTCAAATCTCCTTTGTGAGTGGTTGACCCGATCACCTTTTGTGAACAGAGTCATATTCAAGTTAAGGTGAGATAAAAAATTTGATTGGTCAAAACGATATTGGACAAAAACTTCTGTCTGAACACCCTGTTTTGCGTATGACTCTAATTTTAGAATCATAAGGGCAGTTGCGAGGCTAACGAAAAGAAAGGCTACCGCGGTGCTTTACGCCTATCTTTCTTTTACAGACCGCCGGAGTCACGTGATGCTCGAATGCACCAATGCAGGCGTACGAAAAGAAAATTACCGTCACTCTAGCAGTCTGTAAAAAACAGATAAGTGGAATGCACCGCGGTAGCCTGTCTTTTTCGTTAGCCTCGGGGCAGTTGCAATAGACATCATGTTGGAGGTCACACACTACAAATAGGCAGTTCTGATTGGTTTAACTACCCTGAACGGTTGATCAGCGGTCCAACGGTTGATCAGCTGATTGCAACTTCCCTATACTCTAAAAATAAAATAGAAAATAATCACAAAGTGGAACTAAAACTAAAGAAAGATTTCCAATGGGACTTAAAAGGGCCTAGAGATAGGCACTAATTGAAGCTGTCAGTCAAAGATCTTTGTCGTCGGTGCAGGAAAATGTCCCTTTAACTTATGTAAAGTGCTATTTTTATAAACTCATGTGAAAGTTTTAGATATTTAAATTCTGATAATTTTTATCTTCCCATATAACGTAGAGCACTAATGTCACGTCACATAAAATCTGACGTTGTGAAAAAAAAATCATTATGTCAAGTTAATGAGCGCTCGAATACGCCATCTGATGGAAAAAAATATAACTTCTCGCTTCAGGAAAATCCTTTGCAAGCCAATTGCGTTACATGTATTTTTAATTTGTTCATAATGATTATTTTTTTTTGCACAATTTGAGATTTCATGTGATATTTGTTTTCTGTGTTTATTTGACAAGGTACAAATTTTCCAAATTTGAATATCTAACATTTTCAAATGCGTTTACACTAAATAATGGTTTCAATGGCACTTTAGCATTAGTTAAAGGGACAATTTTCCTGTACCGATGGCTGCAATCATCGGCCGTTTTAAGTCCCAAATGTGCTTGTATGAGATTTTCCTGCAGCAAGAGCTTGCATCTTTTATTCACTAGAAGGCATAGTCAAGTGCTTGAATTGGTAATTTAGATGGAAAACAAATGTGCTGGCCGGCGAAAAACTAACATAAATTTTCAAGTGTTTCATAACTTCGAACTACTTTCTTAAAAGTTTTGCAAGTCATGATGTTGCGAAATCAAGTTGAATCGTCTAGCGTAAATTAACCGAGAAAAAAAATCACTGCCAGTTAACTGATTCCCGCGGATCCAGTTACGTTCGAAAGAAGTAAGCAAAAATTTTAAAGCAACGCATTTGAATAGTTAAAATCATATTTTAAAGTTATATCCTTTGTTTTGATCGTCATTATCAACCAAAACAAAAATGAAAATTACTGTTACAACACTGACAGACATAATTGTCACAATTGACGTAAGTCCTGACATGGAATTAGAAAATTTTAAAGCTCTATGTGAATGTGAAGTTGGTTTAGCAGCAGTGGAGATGGTTATAACTCATGAAGGCCGTCCACTTTTAGATAACAAGAAAGATCTAAATACGTATGGGATCAAAGAAGGTGATGTACTACTTATTCAGCAGATGCTTCCTACTCCTGCCAGCCACACTCCTAATTTAGGAATCGATTTTAGTACAATAAAGTTACCCAATATGCCAGCGTCTCAAAGTACACCTCAGAGTCAGAGTAGTACAGCAGTTGGTTCCCCAACAACATCGTCCCGTGCTGATGAAATTGAACGTCTTAGACAGTCACTGTTAAAAAATCCCGATCAAGTGACATTGTTGAAGCAGAATAATCCAAGACTTGCCGAGGCTTTCTTATCAGGAGACAAAGAAGTTTTCGCAGAAGTTTTAAATTCACAGTTAGCTGAAAAATCCGAAAGAGAACGTAAAAGAATTCAAATGATGAATGCAGATCCTTTTGATCCAGAAGCTCAGAAGCTTATTGCTGAAGAAATTCGCCAAGATAATGTGAATTCTAATATGGAAGCAGCTATTGAGTACCACCCTGAAAGCTTTGGCCAGGTTACTATGCTATATATCAATTGTAAAGTAAATGGTCATCCAGTTAGAGCTTTTATTGACAGTGGTGCTCAAACAACAATTATGAGTCAAGCATGTGCTGAAAGGTGTGGTATTATGCGCTTGGTCGATAAGAGATGGGCTGGTTATGCTAAAGGTGTAGGAATTCAAAAAATAATTGGGCGTGTTCACCTCGGCCATATTCAAATCAACGATGTGTTTTTACAGTCCTCTTTCTCAATTTTAGAAGATCAAGTTATGGATATGTTGTTAGGTTTAGATATGTTAAAACGTCACCAGTGTATGATTGATTTGAAGAGAAATATTTTAGTTATAGGTACAACAGGTACTGAAACACCATTTTTAACTGAAAGTGAGTTACCTAAACACATTGGCAATTTAGATGCACTAGATATTATGCCTGATGTGCCAGGTGGCAAATAAATCAAAAGTAAAACTCAGCTAACTCAAATTATTCATTTTATACAAGAGGATTTTTGTGAGTATTGAATGCTCAAAACTGTGAAATGTTTGCTATTGCTTGATCATATTGTGTTTTCTAATCATTTTTTATTCTGTTTATTATATAGTTAAATTATTCTTTTTTTTATTTTCATATTAACTTTTATTAAGATCTGACTGAGTATGTTTTAAATTGAAGTGCTGTTATTGCTCTTAAAAAATTTGAACATTGTTTTCCTTTCTTGTAATATTATATACGAATTAAATTTCTTTTTACTTTTAATTGTATGCAATTATTTTTTGACATTTATTGAAATAAATTTCCAGGAAGACTTATTTTTATTTGTAAATGGCATGTAATTTTAATGAATGAGCATTTAAACATACTAAGTTTTACAATTTACGGAACAGATGTGTTACACTCACGCTAAAATGTAAACAAAAGATTGGCGACTGTTTGGTTGGCGCGATTTCCAAGACTGCGCCAAACGAATAACTTAATACAATGGCTAGGTTGCCATTAAAGGAAAAAATCCCCTAAATTTGGCGACTTTTTTCTTTTTTTTAACCGATTAATTTTTTTTTTTTTTTAGCGTGAGTGTAAAGCATCTAAGCCCAATTTACAATTGAGTTTTTTTTTTTCTTTTTCAAGTACCATAATTTCCATAATCCCATAAATTTGCGGATCAAAGAATCGTGTTTCGATCCAGAAATTTTATTTTATAAGATGTTTTAAATGCTTAAAATGTTATAAATGTTTTCTAGATCGCTGTAAATATTTGATTTTAATTATTAAATAAAATTTCTGGGCCGAAACATGATTGTTTGATCCACAAATTATAGGCTGGAAATTACGGTAATAAAATTCTTTCAATAACTAGTATTTGGGAATGATTTACTAATTTCTTGTATAACCATTTGAGTCCCATGTAGTATTTGAAAAATCTTACTGAAAAGTACCAAGAAGCATAACTGTGAACCAAGTAGCAGAAAGCATGACAGCAGGCGCTGCAGATTATTTTCTATTTTATAAATTATTTAACAGCTTAAAAGGAAAAAAATAGTTCAGATGTCTTACCATGCTTTCAGCAAGGGTAAGTAAAGAATATAATAAATTATAATAAAAGATTCTCAATAGTGTTTAAGTTATTTTGTTTAATTTTATGTATGAGTTTATTATCCTTTCATTTCTTCAATGTATGCTATATATTTACAAATTCAATTTTGAACTGCAGTTATTTTTTCTGTGTACTGATAACATGAATGTATACTGATAACATGAATGCTGTGTACTGATAACATGAATGTGCTTATGTGGGTTAGTATAATTTTGTATAATAATAGCATTGGTGATTGAGGTCACAGATAAACATTGCAGTAGACTGATACAAAAAATATAGGATTTAAAGAGTCAGATTCATTACTCGTGTTCGAGTTTGTTCTTTCATCAAGTAATTTTTAATTTGACGTTTATCGTATTTTTAATTATGTTTCACTGATTTATTAGTTATTTCATTAATTAATATAACATTCATGTCATTAAATGATTATGATATTAAAAAAGAAGGCTATGATGTCATACACTCCCGCTCAGTTTTTTTAAAAATCTGTTATAAAAAGGAAAAAAGTCACCAAATTTAGGGGATTTTTTCCTTTAATGGCAACCTAACTGTATAAAGTTCTTGGTTTGGCGCGGGCTTGAAAATCGCACCAACCATCTCTGCGTGAGTGTAAAGCATCTGTTCCAAAGAGAAAAAAATTTTGGGAACAGATGCTTTACACTCACGCAAACATATAAACATAAGTTTGGTGACTTTTTGGTTGGCGCGATTTTCAAGACCGCACCAAACGAATAACTTAATACAATGGTTAGGTTGCCATTAAAGGAAAAAATCCCTTAAATTTGGTGACTTTTTTCCTTTTTTTTAACCGATTATTATTTTTTTTTCTGCGTGAGTGTAAAGCATCTTAGCCAAATTTTGCAATGCATAGTTACGTATAATAGATTAGTTAACTGACATCACAAACATTTATTCACCATTCGAGAGTGATAATTAAGAAAAATAATGGAAGAAAATAAATATATTCTAAATTTTATTGATTAAAGTTATTGATAGTTAATACTTTAGTGGTCACAGCATTACCAAATTTCTTGTATTTTTTGGGATTCCAATACGGCAAAGTCGCTGCATGCAGCGATGTTTTTTCTTTTTTTATTTTCATGTGCGGGAAGCTCTTATGCATGCAATCAAGGGTCGATCTAGGCAAAATTTGGGGCCTATTTAGGGCCCCATCACAAAAATCTATTTAATAAAACAGGCCCCTCTACAAAAATCAATTTGATAAAATGGGCCCTTCACAAAAATCAATTTGATAAAATGGGCTTTATAATAAAACAGGATCCTTTACAAAATTCTATTCTATAAAAACTTACTATTTATTAATTATTTATTATTTTGTGACGTTTTAAAATGTGTAACTTGTAAACAAACAAGTTCACCAGAGAGGAAAACTTCAGCAAAAAAGTTTTTGTTAATAAATGCTTGGTTCAAATTTGAGTAACTGGATTTTAACTTTCGTTACAAAATGTCATTTTTCACAAAAATATAATAAATTTCACAAAAATAACCTTTACTTTTCATAAAATGGGCCCCAAGAAAAAAAAAAACCTGCATCGACCCCTGGCAATATAGTGACAGTGACATTAACACATTTGTCATGTATCTTTGTTTTTTTAACTTAATCTAATATTGATGAAATGTGGCTTAAAATGTTGTTTTTTACTGTTCATATTAACTTTTTAAATTATAGTCTTAAATTTGGTGAAATAAAATGTTGTTAAATTTGTAAAATAAAATATTTATATTTTATTCCTAAATGCAATATCTAAAAAAAAAAGTGCTTGTTTATGGTTTTATTTAATAACTCGCATTTAAATTCTTTCTTATCATTAAATTAATTCATTACAATTATTTCTTAAAAACAAAGCATTCTTTTGTCCAAATTCGTCTAAAAGAATCAAATTTTATACCTGGTATGTTACTACTTTCATATAAAAACATCCTATTTTTCAGTGATGTTTTCATCTCTAAGTTCATTCATTTTCATATCTGTAAATATTTAATATTTAGAATGGCAATTATAGTTTGCTTGATAGATTTTTAAGGGAAAGTGGTTGACGGGATAATAGAGAAGTACCCATATTTGTAATTCATTTATCTAATTATTTTGCATTGCCAATTTAGAACAGCTTTGGCATTTACCCGCGGTTTGCTATCTTATTTTTTAAATCAAAACATATCTGTTTTGTTTTTCATTTCCAAAATAATTTTCACCCTATATTTACTTATAAACACGTTATTTAATTTTATTGACTAATTTATGTTTAATAATAAAAGTTAAAATGATTTGATTTAAAAAACAAGATGGCTGGCCACGGGCGAATGTCAAAGCTTAGCCGTCAATTTTTTTTTAGTTTTTTTTCTTCTTTTATTTATTCATTTTAAAGATAATTAGTTCCAAGATATTGTAATAATATAATTAACAACCTCGATAATTATGTTATATCGTATTGCATTTTAATCTTAGTATGGTTAGGGGTGGAGAATTTTCAGAAAACCTTATCAGCCAGCAAGATACAATGTATACAGTGGAAAATTGTTATGACAAAATTTACGCGACTGCAAAATAATTCATTACTACAATGCATTTTCTTTTTTTTTTAAATATATAAAATTATATGTACAACTGAGGAAAGTTTAGTGTAGAATAGAACTTGGGGTATACTTCTCCATTATCCATCAACCACTGAAAAAAACTATCGCCAAACTATACGATTCAACACCAAAAATGCATGGTCATGGCATCACATTCACTTGACGTCAGATGCGTTGCATACGCAGGGATCATTCTAGAGAGTTTCAGAAGGGCAGCCTGCCCTCATGCCCTTTTTAGATAAAATCCCACCCTCCTTGCCCCTTTTCCAGGTAGAATTCTACCCTCCTTGCCCTTTCTCCAGGTAGAATTCTACCCTCCTTTTATTCCTGGGTAGAATCCTACCTTGTTTGTATTGTACTTTCAAAAATTCTTTACTTATCTTTTATTTTTAGAATGCTAGTATGGTACATCAGGAGTACTCCTCTTTCCCTCTTTATTTCTCTGTGAAATGCCCTGGTATGTCTAATCTTTGACTTTGAACGATTCATTTTTTCATTTATCATTTTTTTCCATTGAACAAGACATAGGGTAACAACTAAGGGTCATTGATTAATTTCACCTTGTCTAGTGAAATATAGTATTAGATCAGGTATTCCGGCCTTTGACCACATAACTTACATAAGTCCTATAAAAATTTGAGAAGTAGCTTTTGAACTTTTATTTTGTAGCTTTTTCAAAACCAGTTTTGCTAAAACTGGGAAAAAGTTATCTGGTGAATAAAAGTTTTAGAGAATGAAGTTTTTGAATATTGTTGGGAAAGGGGAAATTACTGTGAATATAGTAAACAATTTTACAATAAAAATCGAGAACAAGTTTCATTTTGCTATTTTTAATACTTTTCAAACAGTGAAGTTATGGAAATTAGAAATGTTATAGGATTTTTTAATTAAGGAGTACTTTAAGCTGTTGCCAGACTTCCCTCCCCACCAGTATATTGGTATATGCACTTATTACAAAAATGCCCTTTTTATGAAATGATGTGCCCTTTTCAACAAAATTGCCCTTATTATGTAATGTGCACCCTGCCCTTTTTTACGTTCTAGAATGATCCCTGGCATACGTTTGTTATGTCATCAAGTGATTTTTAATTTGACGCTTATCTGCACTTTTAATGACGTTTCATTGATTTAGTAATTATTTGGTTAATTAAAATAACAATTATAATTATGTCCTTAACAGCGACACAATGATATTAAAAGAGGAAAAGCATTGAAAAAAGTGTTGTGATGCATAGTTACAGACAATAGATCAGTTTCAACTGACGTCACAAACATTCACCAGCTGATAATTAAGAAAAATAATGTAAATAAATAAATATCCAAGATTTTTTTTTCTGTTTAAATAATAAAATTTACAATATATTAATGAAAAGTTACTGATAGTTGACACTTCAGTGAGACTTCGATGCTCTTCCAAATATCTTGATATTTTTTTATATTACAATAGCAATTGTTCTTAGATTTGTTTATTTGCCAGTTTGACGATAGTTTAATTTATGGAAAGTGGTCGACGGGATAATGGAGAACAAGAAGGACCAAACTTAGTACCATGTTTACATTGTGGTAATTGGGAGAGTTGCAAAACATAGCTTAGAAATAAAGTTTTTGGTATATTTTCTATAGCCTGCCTCAACAAGCCTGTAATTTTTAAGACTGCCTAAAAATCACTCGCCCTGTCAGAAAATCCACTCATCGGTGGTGAGTTGATTGAAGAAGGATGATGTAATTTCCTGACCTTGAGTGTGGTAAATGTTGTGAACTTTTCCCCATTTTTTGATTAATCAGGAGTAATACAAATAGGAGAAAATCTAATAAATATACTGAAAATATTTCTAGTTGCTGGTAAAATACATATCTTTCCCTATCCTATACACACACGTTTAATCATGGGTTTTTGAAAAGCACATAAATTTTTTTATAAATTTATTATTGAGGAAAAATAATTATTGGGTCATTCCACGTTAAATCAACCAAAAATTTTCAATATTCAACCTGAGCATTTCAGATTTTTATGAAACCTTCAGGAATCATTCTCCCTGATGCAAATGAGAATTATATATTTCTTTCTTATTCCCCTTTTATATTTCTTTCATCTCGGTAAATTTTCATACAACTAATTTTTTAAATTTTGAAAAATCATCTTTTTTTGCTTGTATAAATGTTTTCAATTTTGAATTTCTCAAGTTCTATTAGGCATATAGAGTTGTTTGACCCCTCATTTTAAAGAGAATTTCATAAGGTTTAATTTGATATGCAAATTGACTATGCTTGGTAAAAAAAAGTTAATTTTAATTTAATTAAAAAAAAATTAAATAGTGTTTTTTAAAAATTTTGAAAAAAATATGTTTTTTGTAATATTATAAACTTTAAATTTTGAAAGTTTTAGAGTGGGATCTCAGTAGGATCAGCAGTTATAAAAAAATAATGTTTAAAATTAATAAGACAAATATTATCTTTAGCACATTCATAAAGTTGGCGAGGTGCCAACTTTAAATATCAGCCCAAACTGGTGTTTAATATTAGTTTTTTTAACATAACTGCTGATCCCATTGAGATCCCACTCTAAAACTTTCAGAATTTAATGTTTATAATATTACAATATATATATATATTTAAAAAAAAAAACTATTTAAATTAAATTAAATTACTTTTTTTTAAACCAAGCATAGTCAACTTGTATAACAAATTAAACCAAATTCTCTTTAAAACGAGGGGTCAAACAACTCTTTACATGTGATATAACTTGAGAAATTCAAAATTGAAAACATTTATATAAGCCAAAAAAAAAATGATGATTTTTTGAAACTTAAAAAATTAATGGTATGAAAATTTACTGAGATAAAAAAATAAAAAACAAGTATATTCTCATTTATATCGTCACCGAGAATGATTCTTGTGTTTCATCAAAATCTAAAATGGTCAGGTTGAGTCACTGGTTGATTTGACATGGAATGACCCTATTAGTAATGATAATGATAATGAATTAGTAATGATAATGAATTGCTGTAATTCTTGAACTTACTTAACAAATTAATCAGAGCTGTGTCATTTAACGGCTTGCTTAAAATATGGGGTACTGAGACCCCATGAATCGGAAAAATAATCAGTCAAATTATTGAAAAATTTGATATTACATTTGTAATTTGTTGCTTTCAAATTAACCTTTTGGTGAAATTTTTTCTCCTACTGCTTAGTGCGAGTTTGAAATATCGGCAACGTGGCATTCTTTCATGTCTTGTCTCCTGAAGTTGCAACCCTCCAGTGAATGTATTCTGCTGTGATAAGACAATAACAACAAGTAAAAATAATTCTGTTTCATAATGAGTGTGAAAGCTAGTCAGAGCAAATAGCTATTCTGGTCTTCCCTCATTATCCCAGAGTGGAGAAGATGAAACATAGAAATGCCCTATGTGCAAAAAGACTTAATTTTAGCTAATGCATGTGTTTTGGTTTATTTGGGAGAGGGCCCTGCTTTGTCCAGTGCTATAGTTATTGTTATTTATGTGAAAGAATGTTTGGGTTATCTACAAAAGAGTTGAAGGAGTCAATGCAATTGTTTTAACTATTTGAATACTGACATCTGAAAACTCAACCGCATTCAAACTATGGCGAACACCCGGACATGAAATATGCTGCAAGATTATTTCTCATCCTTTTTATGTGCGTACGTAATTATATAAATACGTAGCACCTATAGTCGTCGTTTGGTCCGTCCGTCTGTCTGTCTGTCCGCATATAACAACGCAAAAACTACCCAACCAAATGGTTTGCAATTTAAAATATATTATCTTTGCAGAATTTTGTCGAGACATTTCAAATTTTATTAAAATCGAATCAAAACTTTAGGAGATATTAATAAAAATATTTATTAAGAAATTTGAATTTTTTTTTTTTAAATCTGTGCTTTTTTGTTATAGGAGCTTCCGAAGTTTAATCGTCAAACGACCGAGATACTTATTTTATGACAGAAATTAATCTGCAGACGATATAATTCATTTCACAGAATTAAAAATCATCAAGATCTGAATATTTATATAACTAGCTGATACATATATATCTGAATATTTATATAACTAGTTAAGATATTTGTATGAAGAGTGTCATAAAATATATA
The DNA here is from genome assembly GCA_963931845.1 of Maratus michaelseni. Classification (NCBI taxonomy): domain Eukaryota; kingdom Metazoa; phylum Arthropoda; class Arachnida; order Araneae; family Salticidae; genus Maratus; species Maratus michaelseni. The sequence goes on from OZ007588.1 coordinate 438,732,531, forward strand.
CTTAACTAGCTGTTTAACCCGTTCTACGCACGGGATATCAGGAATTTAATTCTAAAACGTGCGTACGAACGCACCTCGTTTGTAACGTTTGACGTACAATTTCCAACTTGTTTTTTCTACCTGCCTACTTGTCAGCAAGACAATAAGAGGTAAAAGTGAAACTTCCCTATGATAACTAGTACAGAAGGCTCCCCACCCATTGATTCAATAATCCCCTGCTCTTCAACAATAGTTGGATATTTATGAGAGGGAACACTATTTTTATTATTGAACCAAATTTTGGAAAGAAATTTTATTCTATTTTAATCTTAGAAAAAGTTTAGCAAATGTACAGTGAAATAGACAGATTTCTTTTCATAGACTGCAAAATATTTAAAAAATAAGGGAAAAAGAACTTTTGTAGGTTCTATCAAGCTGTACATGAATATTTATGAATATAAGCAAATTAAAAAAAAATTTAAATAGTTAATTTTATATTTTTAGACCATTTGTTATTAACTATTTAAACCAGAATTAATTATATCTATGATATTAAAATTATCAACTTATATTTCCACTTTTAATAATTTTATTTATATTAAATTGATCACAATTGTGAGACTAGTACTGAAAGAATATAAATTATTAGGCCAAATATTTAAATATACTTTAATTGTTTATGTATACTGAAAAAAATCTAGCTTTGTTTATGGACAGATGAGATGCAAGTATGCACGTGTGTGTTTTGGTTTATTTGGGAGAGGGTCCTGCTTTGCCCAGTGATATTGTTATTTATGTGAAAGAATGTTTGAGTTATTTACAAAAGAGCGTAGAATTTTAATTTATCATTTTTTATAAATTTTGAAAATTGTAAAAATAGTTTTGAATTTTGCTTCATCTTGTCTTACATATGTGATTTCAAATTCTTTCGCCTGGTTTATGTAAGTTTCTTGCTTTATTTTATTTTATTTTTGAATTCCTACCTTAAATTTTGTAATTTTTTTCATTTAGACTCTAAATGATTTGGATTAGGGATGCACCAAATAGTGTTTTTGGCCAAATACTGAATATTCGGCACACAAATATATACTGAATATTTGTCGAGCTGACTAGTAACTTTTCAGTTGAATATTCGGCCGATTATTCTTATATTTCAAGGTTAAAGGTATTAAAAATGTTTAACACAAATACTTCCATTTTGATAAACAAGACCTTTTTACAAGTAAACTTTACTCTGAAAAAAACCTATGCTTTGAGTTATTATTTAAGAAAAGGATAGTCTTACAACTCTCCGTAGCTTCTTCTGTGAATTAAAATAAGATTTTTTTTTTTTTAATGTTCTAAAACAAATATTTTAAAATTAGGAAGGAATTAAAAAAGTGTTTGTTTGTGAGGAAAGGACTAAAGTTAAATTTTGACAAAGACTTTCAGGGGAGATAATGCAGTCAACAAACTTTTTTTTGTACAAGAAACCAGCATTGCAATTCACTTATTCAATCAAAAATACAGGGTGTTTCACAAAAAGCTAATCATGAATTTTCGTTTACAACTTTATAATGAAGATACTTTAGCAAGTTTTTCATCATATTAACTTTGTTTGAAATGTGATGACATCTTTGAAAGTGACTGAATTTTGGTCAGTGACACAATATATGTACTACCAGCTGTATTCTGAATAATAAATGCCTAGATCAGTGTTGATTAGATGTGAATGGTGGCAATTTCCAGCACTTCTTTATGTCATCATATTTCAAGCAAAGTAAGTCAGTTGAAAATAAGGTTACAGTATCTTCATTATTGTTAGAGTTACAAATGAAAAATCAACTTCGGAGTGAGATAAACTGTATTTTTCAATTTTGAGCGAGTACCTTTGAGTGCAATTCTGGTTTCTTTTCAAAAACTGTTTGTAATGAAGGGCAAAACTGAAATTTTCATTGGTGGCTAGTGGCCAGTAGTAGCAGTTTTATAAGTGGCCACTTTCTTTAAACTAGTGGTCACTTTTTTATTTAAAAGTTCTAAACAGTAAACTTTTGTTAAAATTTCATTTAGTATTAATCTAAAACTAAATAGCCCAAATAAATATGTTAATATACCATATTTCAACTAAGTAGAAACCTTGATGAAATGCAAAAAAGTTTTACTCTTTCCTTGTAAGAAAGTGGCCATAAGGTGGCTGCTGACAGACAATGTTTTAATAGCCACTTTTTTTCTCATTTAGTGGCCCGGTGGCTAGTGCTTGTATTTAAATATAGCAGGATCCACTTATTTTGTTTGAGAATGTTTTGGGATTTTTTTTTTTTCTTAAATTTTGTTGAATATTAAATATAACAGAATAAATTGAATTGAATATTGATGAGTACCATAAAATCCCGTTAATCCACCCTTCCCGATTAAGCGCCCCCCTCCCACTCTGTAAACATATTGGAAAATTTTAAAAATCCCGAGAAAGCGCCCTCCCCAAAAGAAATTTCGCTACGCACGTCAAGATCAACATAAAAAATTTTATCTCAGGAGTGGTTTTTTTTTCCCGACGGATCAGAAAGGCGTGACGATTCTTTGATATATCGCAAACATATACAAACACAAAAGTAACATACACGACTTCAACTATTGTCAATCTGAAAAAGCAATATAACCAAACATTAGTTTTGCTGTAAATTTACATCCATGGCCATATGAAGGTAATAAAAATATCGATAGTGAAAGTTTCTCATGAAATAAGCTTTTAAAAAATGTGTATTTGATGCTGTGTGTGAAATATTTTGATTAAAAAAGAATCTATTTTTTTTATCAAAGATTTTATAATCGTATTTAACTTTATTATGAAAACCAATCCCAAAAAAATTATCGATTGATGGATCAGTAGATGGCGCCACAGTCGAATTTGTAGTGTATTTTGTGCTATCTTTGTGGTAGCAATGTTTTTCGTTTTAAAAATCTGGAAATACTACCAATTCGTTCTGTTATGTTCTCAATATTTGTGATTTGTATTATTTATTTAGCCTTTATAGATATGAAATCATGATTTAAAAAAAAAAAAAAAACGTTTATATAATCTCCCTAATTTACAACAGATGGCGACACCACATAGAATGTTACTAGTTCTAGAAAGTATTTCAGGACATTTTCAACTGCGATTTCTCAGTGTTTTTTAATTATTTTAAATTATTAAGTTCCTTTTATTTTTCTGTTACCATATTAGTGTTATTAATTATCTAACTGCATTCCAGTTTCAAAGCTTCTGAAATCCAGAATTTTCTATAATTTGAAATCGGCATTAATCGTAAAGTTATACTGTTTTTCTATTTTGTATATCATTTTTATTTTCAAAATGTTTTTATTTTGTCTCTTTATTAAAATAATGCATTGCGATGATCGGCCATTAGCATCCCCCCCCCCCACCCATAAATATCATATACTACAATTTTAATACCGTGTAAGCACACCCCCTGATTATTTTACGATTTTCCGTCGCGTTTAGGGGGGTGGATTAATGGGATTTTACGGTATTAAGGCCTTATTTTATGGTTCGACTCTCCCCTTCTCCATATCAAAAAGTTGTCTAACCTTTTAGGTCATGTTGAGTAAGTTTGTATAAAATGTAACTGAATGAACCGATGAAAAATCTTACTTTACATCTAAACAAGGAAGAAAAATTGGTACTTTTCTGTTATAGTGACCCTTACAATTACGCCAAGTTGCAGTCAATTCCGGCAAGGTCGTAGCCAAGCTCGTGAAGCATGCATGTATAATAAAGATATAAAAATAAATATTATAATAGTTTATGTTAATAAGAATATATTACAATTTCTTGCAATGCTTCACAAGAATAACAACTTTTTAATTTTTTAACACTTCTCTCATGTTATTCTATATCCACTATTCCAATCGACTGTCACATTTTTGCCCATATATAGTTGTTTCTTAGACAGTTTTATGGATGTTAATTACTCTGTGCAACACTACATAAACCTTAAAGCAGTTATGAACAGTAATCTCAAACCACTAAACCAATTTCCAACATGGACTTTTTTTATTTAATATTTTACGTTTCATCTCCATACAGCTTCATCATTAGTATCATATCATGGCCATTTTCACATAATTGTTTTTTGGATAAAAGCTACTGCTTTTTAAATAAAAACGAGATTGCATCCATCTCGGTACTAGGTAAATCAAAGATTGTTTGATTAAAGAAAAAATGATACATCATGCAATAATAAAAAAATCATGAAAAATGTTCGTCAACATCAATGAAAAGGCGTAGTATGACCATTAGCCTAAACACATGCTGTTTTTTCAGGACTGCAAACCATTTGATTAGATTTTACAACCTAACTTGGGATATATCTCTGTTATTTGGCGATTTATCCTTTGGGGCCACTGTAACAAGGAAGTACCAAACAAGTGGGTAAGTGTGATCGAAGATCGCTCAAAGGGTTTCGTTTAATACTCCTTTCAAAACACTTTATCCTTTCTTTAATAAATCCAAATAAATTTCATCATTTAGCAACCAAAAAAAAAAAAAAACACGTTTTTTGTTTTTTATAAAGTAAAAGTTTACCGGTCTATTTTTTCGAGTATCCAAACCAGCCCAATAGCGGGCGAAGCCGGCTATTATATTCTGTCATCATAATATCTGTCACGCCGACTAAATGCAATATAAAAAAAATGATTTCAAAATTAAACATGTTGTACATCTTCAAAATGTTAAAATATGCGAATATTTCCATAATCTGATTTTTATCATGATTCAATATGTTTCTCAAACTCATATACAGTAGATCTTCATAACGCAAAGCTAAAAACATGAGGTAGTGCGTTATATAGATCACATTTCGCACATCATTAAATGAAGCTTGTAAAACATGGCCAAATATGTGTGAACATACCAAAATACATTAGAGTATCTATATTGCTTTCTTTATTACCAGGAGCTGTGCAGATTATAATTTTTTGCATAATATAGATCATTCCACACATTGTTAAATTTACTTTATAAACATTGCCCAAACATAAATGTAACAAATCATAGCAATTTTTTCAGTAATTAGCTCTGAATTAAGGAGATAAAGTTGAACTAATGTATCAAATTCTAGTCTAGAGAATAGCAACTATTTATAATGTGGGAATTCGGGTGTTTCTTAACTGAAAATTCTTTGTTTACATCTGAGAAGTTGTGCGTTATATGGAGAATTGCGTTATAAAGATCTTCTACTGTATTTACTATTCTCTATTACTCATATTGATACTCGCTTTGTATTATTCTCAAACATCTGAAAAATTCGTTAAACTTCCAATATGATGTCAGATTTTCTTTTTAATTCTCTAATGACGTGATATTAATCTGCTTTGTGTACATACACATACTCCTTGTATTATTGAGAAATCTTTGAAATTTTCCGTTTTATTACCACTATGACGTCAATCATTTTTATTTCATATTAATTTTTTTTTCAATGGGTGAAACTTTTTATTTCATTTTTCACATGGAAATAGTCTGATAGAAAATTAGTTGTTGTAGAAAGAATTTCATCGTGGATTTTTAATTTTTGGCATCTGCTATAACGAAAAATGTTTAAATTTCATAGGAAAAGGCTGTTAGAATTTTTGTTTTTTATCTCTATTTATTAAAATAATACAAATTTTTCAAATTTTAATATTTTGAGCTCTTTATAGCTGGTATTCAGCTATATACACAAAGTTTCAACTCTGTAAGTTACATAGCTTCTGAGAATAGCTCTGTGACAGACAGACAACTGAGCGGGAGTAATAAGGTTTCGTGAGATGAACGAAACCCTAAAAATCATGTGTCAAGAATAGATTATGAAACACTTTTTAACACTCCCAAAGTATCGTAACAAAACTCGACCATTTAATAAGGTGAAAGAAGATATTTAAAAGAATTTAGAAACATAACAAACAGATTTGAAAAACAAATTTCAGCATTACTATCCATAGTTGGAAAGGTAGTTCACTTTTTGTTTTTGCAGCTGCATAATATGCTAAAATTTTGTTCAGTTAGAAAATACTACAGAAGAAAATTTACCTTTAACAATTTATGCTAATAGATGGAAATGTACTCTTAATTCTTTTGTATAGACCTGAATAATATCTACAGATTTTTATAAGTACCACATATTAAACTAAAATTTAATTCATATAAAATCACATAGCACAACTCAAATTGCACTTCCAGCATTTACCATTCACTAGGGATCCAACCTGAACTATCCAGGTTGCAGAATATAGGTGAAAACCATTTTTTTTATATTGAAAACTGTAATAGATTGTTTACATTTAATATATATATTTTTTTAGATTGCCCAATGCCAAAAATAATTTTTATAATAAATATTTTAAATTTATTAAAAGCAATACTTTCATATAGGCATCGTGGCAGGAGCTAACAGCCGAAGAAATCGCCAAAGATTGCTATTTGCAGCATCCTTTTTGATGCTGATAATTTTGAATGGTTTAAGTGCGTAGTTCGAATACATATCTTAAATTTGCAATTTATTTGTATTTTGTTTATTCAGGGATGAATTTTAGTTTCGTTATGGAATATAAGCCGGAAACAAACGCTGAACTATCTAAATTAATTTAACTGCAAACAGATTTATCTTTCGTAATCGTCTGCACACAATAGAGATATAGGTTTTAAAAAGAAATCATATTTGAAAATTATTTAAAATAACTATAAAAAATCAGTAAATTGCGATAGTTTTTAAACAAATTGCATTTGAAAGTAAATTTTTTTCGCTATTCAATGGTATAAAAATTAAAATTGCATGATGTTTAGAAGTTTAAAAAATTGCAGCAAAAGTGAAATTTAATCGGCTGATGTTGTCAGCATTACACACAGACACGTTTGTTCTTTATAATATAGATAGTCTGCAATGTATCCAGTTCTTTGCTTTGCCCTGTATATGAATTTATTTGTATTCTACAAACATCTCTGTATACTAAATGGAGTTCAGTTGGAAAATACATAACACAATTTAAAACCACCCTTAAAGACTTAATGCTCATACGTTTTATTTTATATAGAGCCCTGTAGAATTTATCTGCACTATGTTGTTTGATTCATGTTTAATTTCTTTTCTATAGTGTAGATGGCACTGTAATGCCTATTATAAAATTATCCCTATGAGTAGGGGAAAAGTTGTCTTGAGTTGTGAAATTTTCACTTGGATATGTGTTCAGGCATAACAATGTGATAAAATTCTAAGCCTATTTATAGAGTGTTTCACCAGCAGAATATCTTTTATGTATTCTTCAAAACGAAACAAATACAGTTCATTGTGAGATTAATCATAAATAATTTTGGTTCATCGGGAGCCCCAGTGTCTTTAAGAATTTGAAGATAGTTTTATTTCTGTTCTGTTTGGTGTTTTCTTTTGTTATGGCTTTCTTCTAACTCTGGGCACCAACTCCCTATTCAATCTCTGTTTTGCCACATTTTGATTAGTCTGTCGGGGGTGCCCAAAATTCTTGGTTGCTCTATGCAGCATTCTATTGAGGCCATGTTGGGGTTTAAAACACAACAGTCATGGTTATAATCTATAATGGTTGCAATAGAAATCTACCTCAAGATTATTGTTTGAAAATACTAATAACTAAAGCAACCACGCACACTCCTGTAAATAGTAACGTCTCTTCAGCAGTTATGCATAAAATTTCGCAAAAACATAGTAGAAAGCAATTTATCTAAAAGTTATGTTTGCCATATATGGCTAACATAAAGCTTACCTAATCTTAAAATTAAAATCTGAAGTTGGAAATTGTACGTTAAACATGACATGACATAGGAGGTGCGTTTGTGTTATAACTAGTTTCATAATGTAAAAAAATCATCCTTATTATTTCAGTGAATGAATTATATCTGAAATGAGCATGCCTTATTTTTTTTCTTATTACGTATGTCACATTTACAAATGCGATTTTTTTTTTCTACACCAGACAGCACTGTAAAATTCATCATGGAGATCTTGCTTTGCGAATTATTACATCCATGGTTTAAATATTTTTATGACTCATAATGAACGAATCTCCTGTGTTTATTTACTCTAATGGATTGAGATATTCAGCAGTTAACATAATTTCCACTGAAGTTATCTCAGAATCTGTACATTGTTTAATGTAACTTATCTCTCAAACAAACAATTTTTTTCAATAATCTTTCTATGCAACTTTTATGCAATTTTAATCGAAAAAATAATTTTGAATAAAATGGCCGCCTGGCATATGAAAAAAGAAGTGGTTTGCCCATTTTTGTTTTCCTCAGTCACATGATTTGTGCTTTTATTATATAGATTATATACAATAGGATTTAAAATAAAGAAAACTTTTATTAATATCTTTTTAAGTTTTGATTCGATTTTCATAAAATTTGAAATAATTCGACAAAATTCTACAATGACAATATATGTTAAATTTCAAACTATTCAGTTGGGTAGTTTTTGCGCTGTTATATGCAGGCAGACAGATGACGACTATAGGTGCTACGTATTTCTATGATTACGAACACACCTAAAAAGAAAGTAGATGATGTATGTAAAAAAAAAAATTACATGACAGTTTAAAAACTTCATTCATTGAAAAAATTTTAATTTAAATAAAACATTTCAAAGCTACAAGCTCAACTTGAGCTAAACATTCTCTAACTCAGGGGTGAGTCTGAGTAAAAAAAAAATTTCTGAAAAGTTATAATAGAGGGGAGGGGAGGGGGGTGGTGTCCACTCCCATCACTTTTTTTTTTTTTTTTTTTTTTTTTTTTTTTGCGAAATTTGAGTTTTTTCACGATCTTTTGATAAAATTTGTGGTTTTTTCGCAATGTTTTTGACGAAATTTGCCATTTTTTTCGCGATTTTTTGACGAATTTTGCCATTTTTCAGAATGTTTTTGATGAAATTTGCCATTTTTTTGCGATCTTTTAACGAAATTTGCCGATTTTTTTTGTGATCTTTTGACGAAATTTGCCGCTTTTCGCAATGTTTTTGACGAAATTTGCCGTCTTTCGCAATGTTTTGACAAAATTTGCCATTTTTTGCGATCTTTAGACGAAATTTATCGTTTTTTGCAATGCTTTTGACGAAATTTGCTGTTTTTTGCAATGTTTTTGACGAAATTTGCCGCCTTTCGCAATGTTTTGACGAAATTTGCCATTTTTTCACGATCTTTAGACGAAATTTGTCATTTTTCGCAATGCTTTTGACAAAATTTGCCGTTTTTTCGCAATTTTCTGACAAAACTCACGTTTTCCCCACGACCCTTTGACAAAATTGCTGACTTTTCTTCGAACGAATGACAAGATTGATTTTTTTGGCGATCATTTGCCGAAATACCGATACATTTTATGTTAGGATTTATGACCAATGTATTTTTTAATTTTTGGAAATCATTGCCTTAATTTTTCGGAAAATTCAGACCAGAATCACCCCTGCTCTAACTACAGAATATTGGGTCATTCCCAAAACATGGCATCATTCCAACAATATAAGAACTTAACATGGAGAGCCTGCATATACTCATTTTCCCTACTTCTCCACTGAAATCTGTAAACTAATAAATATATGCATCTAGAAGTGAGATATTTGCACATAAACTGTGAAATGAACAGTTACTTATCTGGGTAAATCACAATACAGTAAGGTGTCATGTACCTGCAAACCACCAGTGCCACCTATACACTATTTAAAAACAACTTATCTCATGCTAAAGCTACCGTGAGATAACTAAACTTAACACAACACAACACCAGAGAAAATATAAACAAGCCAGCAATGGCAGGAAAACGAGTGAGCTTTCTCTGTAACAGGGTGGACAAACTAGGTTAAGGGGATAATATTAAGTTTAAATAAATGGTAAGCTAAAATTTACCATTAAAAATATTTCCAAATTTATACTTTATTGACAAATTCAAGCTTTACAGATTAGTACATTCGGGAAAAAAAAAACATTTTAATCTCCAAATTGTCCCTGAAAATAATGGAAATAACCATTTGGTTAAAATTTATGTTTTAAAATTAAGCTAATGGAGTAGTCTTCATACTGAAATTGCACTAAACTCTAAAATTTTCTATAAAATACCTACATTTTTGACATCATATTTGGCTTTTTTGGTAAATTTTACCTAAGAATACCAAACAAGAAAGTCCTTTGGACAAGTGGTTTAAGAATTGTGAAGGTTTAAGTTTGGGAACTCCTAATATTAAATTCATTTGTAATCGTTGCAAAACAAATTGCAATGATGACAGTTTTTATAAGAATAACATAAAAACTGCTTGGCGGTATGAGTTCTAATTTTGGATTCTGACATTTGAAGCTTCTAGAAATCAATTACTGTTAAAAAAAATTATAGGCTGCAATTCCAATTTTTTTCGAAAAAAAAATGTATTTTTGAAACAATTATGAATTACACTAGATTAATTTTGACACAATTATTCAAATTGGTAAAGAAATCATAAAAGTTGTAATTTTCCCAAACGTGTGAAAAAGTCTGGGCCAGGATTCGAACCATCAATCTAGACCAGATGCTATAATCAATAAGGTTAACTGGGTGAATTAGATCCACCGGGATTGCTCAGTTGGTAGAGCATTAGAAGCTTCAGCCAAGAGATCCCTGGTTCAAATCCTTGCCTGGACTTTTTCGCCCAGTTAGGAAAATTACAACTTATATAATTATGAATTAGTTAACATGAATTAAGAAATACAAGAAAATGAATATGAATAAAAAGATGGATGATTCATGAAGAGATATTTACTAATTATGATTACTTATACTTAATCTTGAACAGTTTTTTAACAACAAAATGCACATATTCGAATACTTCTATCAGACTTTTCTCTGTATATTGTGCTATTTTATATCTAGATTATTTTTCAAAGTGTGAGACATGTCTCCAGGTGATTTCTTTGAACTTAAATTGATATCTGAAAGCAGTCTTTGAGCTTTTTTTATATTATTATTGTTAATCTCTTTTCACTCAATATTAGCTGTCAAAATACAAAATATTTATTTTAAAACTAGAAATATGTCAAGTTATTCATTTTATAAGAAATTTCTTGGACAGTTCATCATTTAGCAGTTTACCTGTATATTATTGTACATTTATCATTATTAAACCTAAAACTCATTATAACTATTATTATGAGAATGCAGAATGCAAGTGAAGTAGAATGCAGGCTGTATATATAGGACATAGATAAAAGCAGTATTATTTGATATGACTAAGTAAAAAGTATGGGAACTGGAATGTCGGATGTGGTCATTCCAGGGATTAAAGGGTCAAAGCAAAATCATTAAAAGGGATTGATGAAAGATACATCATAAAAAGGGAAAGAAAAATGTACTCTTTTAATGGTTTTATGGTCGCTTATTTCAATTGAAACCCTCCTCAAATCTGGGAATCTGGAAAGGAAGGAAATGAAACAGCTCAAGAAAAAAAAAGAGGGTTTTAAATTGCATATGGCAATTTAGTGAACAATTAATTTATAATTTGCCTTTCTTAAAATGCTTGTTTAGTTTTTAGTTTTCAGTATACAAAATAGAAACATCAAAGTAAAGCTGTAAAAAATTAAACACTATTTTAGTGAATCGGGATCAGATTTAAATACCAAAGGGGCGAATTTTTAAAAATATAGCTGTGAAATGTGCTCATCATATATCTGGGTGCCCATGAAAGCAAAATTCAATTTGAACACCTATATGCAGAAACGTTTCTTATATATATATATTTAAAATGAAATCACATGTGTGAAAAACAAAGAAGAGATATAAAAAGCAATGGAAAGGATTCTGCAAGTCTTAAATTTAATAAAAAGAAAAATCAAGAATGGAATACTATGAATATCTTATGGATTCTTCAGAGTAGCATCATAAGAATAATTCATAGTAAATATATGTTATTGCCTCAAATATTGTCGGCATTAAGCCTAAAAATGACAATATTATAAATTAACAATTTATTTTTGACATATTGCATGTTTTTAATCAGCCCTTACTTTAAAAATTAGATATATTTTTAGCATTTAATTAAGTATAGTGTTTTAATCATAATTATGTTTATCCAAAATATGTAATGTAGCATATGTAGATAAGATACACATAGATTAACTTTCTTAGTATGGGATTAGCAATAAAAGATGACTTATTTACATCCTCTTTAATAAAAAGCTATGCGTTGCTGACGACTGGGATTTTTTGCTAATCGTTGCCACGGGTTTATCTCGGAAAATGAAACATTTGAAGTTACTGAAAAAATTAATAGCTCGAAAAGTATTTGTAAGAAAATTGTTAGACAAACTGCGTTAGAAAGGTAAAAAATTGTATTTTTCTTGATATAAATTTCAAATCTAATGATTATGCCGTTTTTCAAATATTGAATTAAAAAAATTATCAAATTTCACAATGGAGTACCATAGCGAAACCTTCACGCGTAAAAAGATAATGTTAATGGCAATGTGTCCTGACATATGTATATTGACTATAGCACGAGTCACAAATTAATAGTAGCCGTATTATTTTGTTAAAATATAAAAAGTGAATTATGAAATTATGATATCACGAGTGCATGATTTTTATTTAATTTTCGACAAATAGCATATTTTAGTCCACCTCAGTGAGGCATGACATGAATTTCATTATATTTAAAGTATTTAACTTCATTAAAATCCAACGGAAATTATTTTTCCCCCATAGACATAATAATGTAAACCCCACAGACACCATAATGTAACACAATGATTCATTTTTTTTAAAGCTGATCTATTCCATAATAGAGTCTACAGAGAATTGGCCTATTTTGGAACGAAGTTTTTTGGATACCTTTTGGTACTTTTCTGTTATACCAATATCATGCCAAAATGTATGCTAATGCGGCCTTTTTTTCAATCCTGAATGTGCAAATAATTTTCATTTCAAACTGTGCCAAGCACTGTGGCTCGCTATTTATTCAACGCGAATCTCTCTCTGTCTCTTTTTATTTTTTTAATTATTATTATTATTTAATTGTAAGCATGCAAAACATTTTAATTTACTATTTTTTAATCGTAAATACTTTTTATTAAGTTATAACTTACATTTTTCGCTGATTCAAAAAGGAAATGTTTATTAACCTTGAGGTTAGTAAACATCCTTAATAGCCCAAATTTTGTCTGACACATTACAAATGTAATAACGCATTGGCGTTCGTATCGTTTTCAGAAATGCAGAAGGATATTCCAAGTAAAGGTCCATATGGTTTTAAAACACAAGGTCAATATTTCGTTTGATTAAAGGTGCGTTTAGAGAAATTGACCAGCGTAGCGGGCGTAGTTTGCTAGTAATTAATAATTTAGTAAATTTAGTTTAAATTTTAATAGAATTAAAAAAAAAAAAAAGAAAGAAAGAAAAGAAGACATTGATTTGTCGATGAATCTTGTGTACGCAAGATTTTCATTAGGGTGAGGGGGGCAGTGGTACTTTGTTAGTACGTTGTATAAGCACCAGCAAAAGGAGGCGATGCAGAGCCATTACCCTTCTCTGAATTTAAAAATTTAATTAACAAAATTTTCTTTTAAAAAACATAAAATTTATTCTTCTGAAGTGATTAAAAAATATTTAAATATAAAGATTAATAATAAATGAGAATTTTATGTGCGGGAGAGCTGTGCTCCCACTCCTTTCTCCGAAAAAGAAAAGAGTGAACTGTTTCAATTCTCTTTTTGGTAAATTTTTGGTAGAAACCTATTTTTGAATATTTAATGTTTATGAATTTTTGAGTTGTAGTTTTGTTTTCTATGCTCTAATCTTTAAAAATTATCTTGCAGTGGGAATTCTAAGAACTTAAAAAAAAATTTAAATCATTTTATTTTGCATTTTAGAAAAGTAGGATCACAAGCACATCTGTTCCAAAATCTTACTTCTCCTTAGATTTCTTTCTCCCGCCCCCTATGTTTATTAGTATTTCAAGTTATATCTTACTAGAATTTTTAAAGATTTAGATGTGGGAGGGCGGCCCTTTTCTGCTTCCCTTTGTGTACACCTATGTTGCGTGCTCTCAAATCAGAATCTCGCATGTTAAATGTCACTGCAACATTCATAAAAATGATCTTAATTTGGAATAGACTTTTAATGAATGTTAATGAAATCAATTTCAAAACACACAGATTGGAAAATATATATTTAAATAGTAAGGGACAGAACTTTTTATTTAAATCAATGATCCTTACAAAAAAAAAAGAAAAGAAATATACATTTTGTAAATTTTTCTTTCTTTATGACTTTTTAATTTTTTTTAGAGTACATTAAAACCTGTCAGAACGAAACTTATCTATAATGAAATCCTGTCTATAACAGAATGATTTCATGGTCCTGAGTTTGGGCGAAAACAACACAATTACACTAAACAGCATACTTGCTAATAAGGAAAATTTCCCTGGTTCCTTGCGATTAAATATTAGGAAGATTTGCTAATGCATTTAAACTGTATTTTTAAAAGGTAACACATTTTGTTCAATTATAGGACTAACAAACAAATTTAACGCAAAATATGCTAATTCAGAATCACTTGGTACTGGGGATATTTTCCATTATAGACATTTTTCTGTTAGCAGGTACTTTTTCTGTTATAATTTTACAGTATTCTATTTGTATAAATTGCAAACATTTTCCTGTTGCAGAATAGATTTTGTTATGAAAGTTTTTGCTATAGATGTATTGTATTCACAGGATCTATGAAAATTTCCATTTAAATCAGGATACTGTTATATATATAGGTTCTTTTCCACAGGTTTTACTGAATTAAATTTATATTTGATGAGCAAATTCACATACAAATCTAAATATTATAAAATCATATTTATAACATTTAAGTGATTTATGTATACATTTTTTTCAGGGGAGGTACCCTGCATATAGCTGTTCTAGGTGTTTGTCCAAGAATAAAGGGGGGGAGGGAGAGGGGGGTGTCCACTCCGCCACTTTTTTTTTTTTTTTTTTGAGTCCCTTTGACAAAATTTGAATTTTTTCGCGATCTTTTGACGAAATTTGCTGTTTTTCGGGATTTGTTGACGAAATTTGTCGTTTTTTGCAATGTTTTTGACGAAATTTGCCGTTTTTCGCAATGTTTTTGGCGAAATGTGCCGGTTTTTAGCAATTCTCTGACGAAAGCCACGTTTTCCCCACGAACTGTTGACAAAATTTGCCATTTTTCGCAATGTTTTAGACGAAATTTGCTGTTTTTTCGCAATCTTTTAACGAAATTTGCCGTTTCTTCGCAATTTTCTGACGAAAGTCACGTTTTCCCCACGATCTGTTGACAAAATTTGCCGTTTTTTTCGTGATATTTTAACGAAATTTGCTGTTTTTTCGCGATGTTTTTCCCGCGATCTGTTGACGAAATTTGCCATTTTTTGCAATGTTTTTGACGAAATTTGCCGTTTTATTGAGATTCTCTGGCGAAAGTCAAGTTTTCCCCGCGATTCTTTGACAAAATTGGTGACTTTTCTTCGAACGAATGATGAGATTTTTTTCGCCGATCATTTGCCGAAATACCAATACATTTTATGTTCGAATTTTCGGATTTATGACCAATATTTTTTTTAATTTTCGGAAATCATTGCCTTAATTTTTTGGAAAATTCGGACCAGAATCACTCCTGATCAAAACACATTACTAAGGCATTTTCTCAATATTAAATTTTAATATGTATTTTGATATTTTAAAATGTTAATTTTATGGAATATTTCTTAATTTATAAGAATTTCTGAAGGTAAATAATCCAAACTTAATAGAACCAAGTAGATTTCAATTGGAAGATTTTTTAAGATAAGTCTAACTGCTTTTAAAATATAAACACGCATACATATATAAATACTAATGCATGTTTCATTCATAAATAATTGTAAAATGTGAATATTACATAAAGATAACTAAAAAATAAATTTGGAGCAAGAGAATTTCATCATGTGCAGATTATGAAATCAGTGTAATCAAATTGTAACTGTAATCGACTACTTCGGTAACTGTAATTCAACAAAAAATTATTAATAGTAATCGAAACCAACTCTCATACATAGAGACATAATTGTAATCAGCTTTTAGAAGCTGAAAATAATTATAATTGTAATCGATTACAGCCTTCCGTAATCTGCTCAAAGTCTGCATTGGAGCAATAAAAGCTAAAAATTCACAACTGCCAAGATTCCTTCAAATGTAACTTTGCATGTAAACAAAGTACATGTATTGCCATTCTAAAAAAGCAACATTTTAATTTGTGTAATTTACACTTATTTTCAGGTGTGTTCATAATTATATAAATACGTAGTACCTATAGTCGTCGTCTGGTCCATCCGTCTGCATATAACAGCACAAAAACTACACCAACTGAATGGTTTGAAATTTAATATATATAATCGTTACAGGATTTTTTCGAGTAATTTCAAATTTTATGAAAATCTAATCAAAACTTAAAAAGATATTAATAAAAGTTTTTTTTATTCTATTAAATCCTACCATACATAATTAATTCAATGATATCCCATGATAGGTAATGATTCTAGGTTACCATGGTGATTACATCGTACTTAAGATATAGTCATATTATTTCCGTATTACTGAATTTAAAAACTGAATTTGTATACTAAAATTGTTTAATTATAGCAATCTTATAATCTACCGACAGTTTTTTGGATAGATGTTTCCAGAGAAACAGATATTAAATGGAAAAAGAGTCTAAATATGGATTTCAAGTTTTGAAATTTTCAAAGGTAGGCTTAAGTTTCCCGTTGGAATTTTCAGTAAATGTCAACAAATGATAAAATGTTGTCAACTTAAAATTTACTGATTTTATTATGAAAATTAATCATATAATAACAGACTATATAATTCATTTTTTCAGTGAAATAATAACGATGACTTTTTTTACATTGTCTTGCACTGGATATTTGCGAATAGTATAATACAACAGAATTGTAATTAATTGTTTGTAAAAGTGTATTGAAACTTAATTTCATAAAATAAAATTAATATCTATAACATGAAAATCTACACATAAAATAAATTTTGTATTCATGCATTTTTGCATAAGAGTGCAACAGTTATTGCACCAAGATATGAATATTTATAAAACTAGTTATAGTACGAATGCACCTCATTTGTCACATTTGACGTACATTTTCCAACTTGTTCATTTAATCTGGATGACAGATTACATACTTACTTAGTAAATAATCTGTGGTCTGAATTGAGACAGAGATTAAAACATTTTGCTTAAAAGTTGTTTCTGAGTATTTTGTTATTTAAATAAGTTTTTCAGGATTAAAAGAAAAGGGCAAACAAAAAAATTCTATGAATTTTATTTAAAAAAAATTTTGATATCTTTATTTCAGTTCTTCATTCAGAATGAGCTCTGAACATTTGTGGAAATTAATATACATGCATACACACACGTATGTATGTGGAATAGATTTAAAAATAGCGAAAATGAATTCAGAGAACCTCAAAATGTTAAAATAGGCCAATATTTCTATAATCAGGTTTTTAACAAGATTCAATACTTTCCTCAAACTCATATGACATTATATATTCACCTGCTTTTTGTGCCTACACATATTTACGCTCCTTGTATTATTGAGAACTCTTTGAAAATCTCTGTTATACTT
Source organism: Maratus michaelseni (assembly GCA_963931845.1). Taxonomy (NCBI): domain Eukaryota; kingdom Metazoa; phylum Arthropoda; class Arachnida; order Araneae; family Salticidae; genus Maratus; species Maratus michaelseni. The sequence goes on from OZ007588.1 coordinate 438,750,156, forward strand.
CCAATATGATGTCATATTTATCTTCTTTTTCATTCTTGAAACTATTTATTTTATTTTAATTTTTCACGAGAAAATCTTTCAATAGAAAATTGTTGTGGAAAGAATTTTATTGTGGGTTTTTAATTGTTGGCAGCTGCTATAACAAAAAATGTTTAAGTTTGATAGGAAATCGCTGTAAGATTAGGGTTCTTTTTTATTAATTAAAAACTAACTATAATTTATTTCGATTTTGGATTACTTTAGTTGCCTTGGCTGTGCTTTAATATGCCTGTGCATGTAATTTCACAATTCTCGCTTCGAAACTGTGGATTTGTATAGAAATACAGACAGACAAATTTTCATTTTTATATATTAAATATTTTTGTAATTAATATACAATGCATGACATTTCTTTATTTTATGTCATATGTTTCACAAATTTAGGAAGTAAGTATAGTTGTTGTTTTCTTTCTTACTGAGATTATAAATCAACAGATGAACAAAATATTTACATAATCTCACTTAATAATCTTATTGTTAAAAGAAGCCAAGTATTTCAAAATCATAATGATTTTTTTGTATACAGGAAACAAGCACACTATGGACAGTTTATATAAATTAATTTTAATTATAAGATGGGAATAGTAGTTGTGCATTCTTTTACACATAGAAGCCAGAAATATACAGAAGATACAATAAAATAGCATAAGATGGCATAGATTATAATATGTGGTATATAAAAGGTTAACTGTAACATACATAAAATAAAAACATATCTATTTTACAATACGGCATATAAAAGGTTACAGCATTAGGCAAGTAATGTTAAAACTGAAGCAGCAGTCTATTTTACAATATAGTTGTGCTATAGGATTTATTTGATCCGCTTCTGAGCAGTGCCGATATTGCATTGGTTTACCTAGAATAAAAAAAAGTTTAGTTATGAGATTCAATTCTAAATAAATGTATTTAAACTGTTTGAATGAGTAAATTCTTAGCAAGGCAGAAAATATTTTATGTAGGCTTTTGTTAAACAAAAAAATCATTGGTAAAATATAGTTCATAGATATAATTTTCATAATTTGTATGTCAGAAATAATTAAAGAGCCATACTGAAGTACTAGGGAGTGCATGTGGGACCTGCAAAAAAATGAGCTGAGCAAGAAAACATTCATTTAATGCTGTCAAGCAGACACTGATAATTTCTAATTTTCAATGAGCATTAGCATATTAATAGAAACAACTATATCTGCAATAGCTCTAGTAAAATTCTTAGCTGTCAAAATTACAGCCAACAGTAAGGCAAACTGTAATCTTTCATTGTTATTAAAATTTGTATTGTTGTAATATGTTTTATAATTCCTTTGTCAAGATAGCACCTTTTACTAAATAATGAGCAATTTTCATAACAAACTGTGATAACCATGGGGGGGGGGGCTTCTGGGTAAAATAAATAAAACTGCAATATTCTAAAAGTGCGGTGATCATAATAATAGCACTCTGTGCATTTGCACTCATAAATTATTAAAATGACAATCTGAAAAAAAATTATGTCACTTTTATGCAAATGAAATTCCTCAGCTTTATAAATGAGACAACATTTTCTTTGGAGCACGTACCAGAAAAATATATGATTTTTCTGACAATACGTAAAAGAATGCAAAAAAATAAACTCAAAGGCATATAATTTAGTGCAATTCTATTACATATAGCACTGTTTTTAAACATAAACTTACATTTTCAGTCATAAAAACTAAATCTACAACGACGACTTGAAAAGATGTCATTTACTAGGTGCTTTCAATCATGAAGTTTCGTTTGAAAAGAGATAGAACTTATTCAAAGAAAAAAGTTGTTATATATTTCATTTCCCATTTAATATAAATCATAGGAAATGTTATCACTGCATCTAAAGTATTTAAGCACTTATCTCTAAGGTACAGCTAAAAGATATAGCTCATCAATACATTCAAAATCGAAAATAAACTAGTAAATCTACAGATCAGAGGCCTCAACGTCAGCTCAAAAAATCATTGTTCTTACTAATTTTTAACATTATCTGAAAAATATTTGACACACTAAAATTCAATCTTTTTAAGTTATTTATACATTGATAAGAATATAAATTTATCGAAAGTTTCGGAAATTTTAGAAGTATCCCCTTAAACACAATGTTATGCAATGATAAGATAAACTACTTGTTACTGTATTTTTTCAGAATAACAATAAATTATTTCAGGGGGGCGGAGCCCCCCTGAACCCCCCGTTGTCGCTTAAATATTCTATTATCAATTTCCAGTAATTGTGCTATTTTATTTCTTGAGTATATGTCTGAATGTATTTGCAATTTTCATTTCATTAGAATAACCATCTCTTTGTACAAGAGATTTTATCCTATCCTTAAAAGAATAATTATATTTCAACGACTAAACATCATATGTTTCTGAAGTTGAATAAAATTTCATGTATAAATTATACTTATACAAATTTAAATTCCTCTTATTTGACCTATATTCAATTTACGCATTCAACATTTTTATTATTTTCATTTGGAAAACCGATTTGGTAATCATTTTTTAGTACTTAAAATAAATTCTCATCTATTTCATTTTTTAAAAAAAAGCATATTAAAAACTTAAAACCCGAAAATTGACAATTTTTAATAAAACTTCGCGTAAAAATAATGCGATTCACTTGAATTTTCCTTTGTTGATATTCTTTGAAATATAGTTGCTTAGCAACCATTTATTGAAAGAGAGAAAAAAAATGCACTGGAAATTTTTGTAAAAAATGATAGAATAAAATGTATTATATTATTAGAGCAGATGTATAAAATTGCACCAAACATTGTACACCTAATTTAAAAAATCTGACGAATGTATTAACAAAATTTCAAATTAATTTGAATAATTTAAGACCTGACTTGATAAATTTTAGCCTTCATAACTTACACATTAAATACATTAATCAAATGCGCCATTTTATTTCAATGGATGAAAATTTTCAAAATCGTCTGAATTCCCATAGGAAAGCATTATGACCTAAAAAGAAATGTTTTCCGTAATCTTATTAAATTTATATTCGTGATTTCCTATTGTTTGTGTGAATGATTCTAGTATATCTTGGATTTCGTTCTACACAGTGGTTTTATTAGGATAAGCAAAAATTCAGAAAATAATTTCATGTTATCCTAGTACCTAAATAGCAATATTTACTTACCTGCCAACCACGAAACACTCGCATCTGATAGATAAGTTGAATAATATCTCGTGTACAAAAGCAACTTATGGAAATGTAAACTGAATCTACTGTATTTCACTTATATCTATTGCAGAAATCTAGTGTTATTACAATTTTTGTTTCGGAAAAACAGTTTTGATGGTCATTCTATAATATTTATTTTACATACGTACATATTGATCTAACTCGATGGCAATAGCATACTAAAATCTCTCAATAAAATATTAAAATCACCCAATAAAATATTGTAGCAAAATAGTCTGAATTATTTGAATTTTATTATTTTGATATTCTTTAAAATTTAGTTGCTAGGTTACTGTTAAATTAAAGAGGTAAATAAAAATAAATGCATTTTAAAATTTGCAGAAAATGATAGAATAAAATGTATTATATTATTAGAACAGATGTATAAAATTGCACCAAAAATTATACACCTAATTTAAAAAATCTGACGAATGTATTAACAAAATTTCAAATTAATTTGAATAATTTAAGACCTGACTTGATAAATTTTAGCCTTCATAACTTACCGTTTAAATACATTAATCAAATGCGACATTTTATTTTCAACGACTGAAAAAATTCAAAATTGTCTGAATTCCCATAGGAAAGCATTAGGATAAAAAAAGAAATGTTCTATATTTTCCGAGCGAATGAACCAAATGTAACTAAAAACTATACAGCTGATTCCGGGTATCTCACCAACATACCTACCAAAAATCAAACTAATCGGATCATTTTTACGGCAGTTATCGCGGAACAGACAGACAGACAGACAGAAACCAAAAACTTTTCGGGTCTCAACAGTAAGCCTTCACTGACGTTTCGGCAAATATAACCATTTGTTTAGAGTTGGTTTGACATCACACTGAAAGCATCTCAGAAAAAGTGATAAGTAATATTTAGTAAATTATTTTTTCCTAATTTTTTTTTCTTGAAATTTCCAAATACTACATTAAGTAATGTTTTATTTAAAAATGGTTTTTAAGCTTTTTACCAAATGTTTATAAAGTCGATGAAATTGATTCCAACATTTTTGGGCAATCCATTTTAAAATAGTAGGTGATCTCTCAACCCCCACCCCCTCCCGTAATTGTATTTCTATCTTAGACAGACTTTCAGCTGAGACCAAGTCCGGACTACCAACATATTTTAACCTAAAAATTTACTTTTAAAAAGAGCACTCAGGTGGACCAATGTTTGAAAAAGGAACATGTGTCTAAAAATACTGCACCAAGTTTTCCTAACTAGTAAATCTACAGATCAGAGGCCTCAACGTCATCTCTACAAATCCCTCATTTTTAACATTATCTGTATCTTCTTATGTGACCTATATTCAATTTACGCATTCAACGTTTTTATTATTTTCATTTGGACAACCGATTTGGTAATAATTTTTTAGTAGTTAAAATAAATTCTCATCTATTTCATTTAAAAAAGCATATTAAAAACTTATGTAACCCGAAAATTAGCTATTTTTAATAAAATTTCGCGTCAAAATAATGCGATTCACTTGAATTTTCCTTTGTTGATAATCTTTGAAATAGAGTTGCTTAGCAACCATTTAATAAAAGAGAGAAAAAAAATGCATTGGAATCTTTTGTAAAAAATGAGAAATTAAAATGTTTGATATATTTCGAAATTAATGCATAAAATGTCCTAATAATTTATTCAATTAATTTCGAAATTCTAATAAATATATTGGCAAATTTTCAAAGCGATAGGATTTAATTAAGATCTCCATTTCGTAAATTTAGAATCCATAATTTAGCATTTACAATTATCCCAATGCTACATTTTCTTTTCGGTGAATGTTAAAATTAAAAAAAATCGTCTGACTTTCCATTGAAAACATTATGACCTAAAAAGAAATGTTCTATATTTTTCGAACGAATGAATCAAATATAACTAAAAACTATACAGCTAATTCCAGGTACCTCACCAAAAATCAGTCTAATCGAACTTTTTTTACGGCAGTTATCGCGGAACAGACAGACAGACAGACAGACAGACAGACAGAAACCAAAAACTTTTCGCGTCTCTACAGTGAGCCTTCACTGACGTTTCGGCAATTATTACATATATACTTATACGCATATAAAATAATTCGAAGGTTTCAGAAATTAAAAACGTTAAATTAAACACGGTTTATGCAATAATATTCTGACATTCTTATGAACTTCTTATTCTATTTTTTAGATTAAAACAATACATTTCTTCAGGGGGGCTCTGCCCCCCTGAACCCCCCGTAATCTTATTACATTTATATTCGTGATTTCCTATTGTTTGTGTGAATGATTCTAGTATATCTTGGATTTCGTTCTACACAGTGGTTTTATTAGGATAAGCAAAAATTCAGAAAATAATTTCATGTTATCCTAGTACCTAAATAGCAATATTTACTTACCTGCCAACCACGAAACACTCGCATCTGATAGATAAGTTGAATAATATCTCGTGTACAAAAGCAACTTATGGAAATGTAAACTGAATCTACTGTATTTCGCTTATATCTATTGCAGAAATCTAGTGTTATTACAATTTTTGTTTCGGAAAAACAGTTTTGATGGTCATTCTATAATATTTATTTTACATACGTAAATCTTGTTCTAACTCGATGGCAATAGCATACTAAAATCTCTCAAATATAGGCTTATTTGAAAACTTTTAAACCTATTGTGTAATCATTCATAATCGTGCCCACTGTCAATTCACTAAATAGCAACCGTGATTTGGCGCTATAAAGTATTTTTTGTGATAACTTTTTATGAACTCAGTTTCCAGTAATTGTGCTATTTCAGGCTGTATGGATGCGTTTTACTACGCTAATTTCTTTAGATTAACCATCTCGTTGTACGAGATATTATATCCTATTTTAAAAATAATACTAATTTTCAACCACGAATAATCCACATCTCTTCCAGAAATGAATAATATCTTATGTAAAAATGCTTCGGTTATCATTCTGTAGTTAAAAGGTAACTTGTATCAAAATAAATTCTCATTTATTTCAATAAAATATTAAAATCACCCAATAAAATATTGGGGCAAAATAGTCTGAATTATTTGAATTTTATTATTTTGATATTCTTTAAAATTTAGTTGCTAGGTTATGGTTAAATTAAAGAGGAAAATAAAAATAAATGCATTTTAAAAATTGCAGAAAATGATAGAATAAAATGTATTATATTATTAGAACAGATGTATAAAATTGCACCAAAAATTATACACCTAATTTAAAAAATCTGACGAATGTATTAACAAAATTTCAAATTAATTTGAATAATTTAAGACCTCACTTGATGAATTTTAGCCTTCATAACTTACTGTTTAAACACATTAATCAAATGCGACATTTTATTTTCAACGACTGAAAAAATTCAAAATCGTCTGAATTCCCATAGGAAAGCATTATGATAAAAAAAGAAATGTTCTATATTTTCCGAACGAATGAACCAAATGTAACTAAAAACTATACAGCTAATTCCGAGTATCTCACCAACATACCTACCAAAAATCAAACTAATCGGATCATTTTTACGGTAGTTATCGCGGAACAGACAGACAGACAGACAGACAAACAGACAGAAACCAAAAACTTTTCGGGTCTCAAAAGTAAGCCTTCACTGACGTTTCGGCAAATATACAAGCAATTAAAAAAAAAATGACTCTAGAAAATATGCTTGTTGGCCATCTTAATAAAGATCTCATTAAACGATCTCTACAGCTTTAACTAAACACAATTAAATATCCTACAGCAAGAAGATAAAAAATATTTAATATTTAGCACTTAAACAGCTATCAACATTAGAATTTCAAAAATAGGAAGAATTTTTACATTTAGAAATCACAATTTCTGTAGTAAGCGGTTTTGACAGCAAGGGATTTAACATTTGCCATAAGTATCATTTAATACACATATGTAGCATAAATTATCTCGAAATCTGAACTTAAATCAGGCTACTCAAATTCCACATTATAAACTGGGGTTTTTAAATCACTGAATATTGTAATAATTCCCTAATCCCTTTTTTCTGAATATTTTCATTTAAACTTTCATAGAGGAGTCACCAACCACTCGTTCACAGGTGCACAAGTATCGACAGACTCCTTTTTTTGGTACCTACAAAGTTTCTTTAAATTTATCAGTATAAATACATATCTTGTATTGATGATTAGTAAATACTGGTTTGATGAAAAAAGTAGGAGGCCCTGAATCTGTACCGTTTTCTTAAAATCTGCTGTGAACAAAATAATAAAAGTTTCATTTGCTCAAAAAAACCCAGTAGTTTTGGACGGTGGTTTTATTATTTGTAAACTAGTTGTGAAATAATTTTGTCACCTTTTGAATATGAAAATGTTCATAAATATACATGTACATTACATTTACAGTAAAACATCTATCTATTTGTCTATATTGTAATAGTCTATATTTCAATGTAAACCAGAACCCACTCAATAAATAGATGTGTGCATTCAAGAGGGAAGCACATCCAAGAAGATGGATATAAAGTTCAAATGCACCCCTAATAGTAAAAATGTTGGCGACCCCATTTCAGATTTCATATAACATAATTACAGATTTATTCCAATACTGTTGATAAATTTTTAATTGTTAAAATCAAAGTAAAAATTTTATATGAAAGAAATATGGAGATATTTAAATTTATTTCATGTTTTAGATTTTAATAAAATGAATTTAACATAAATTCTGACATTCATATTTTGAATGGAGAAAGATCAAACATTAAGTCTTGTTACGAGTTTTATTGGCAGAAAATCATTAATGAAAGGGATTTTTTTTTTATCCATGTGTAGCAAAGAATTTGCAAAGTATGAGATTGATTCATGGCTTATTGCTGAATTTCACAATTATTTTCCCACAACATATGACAAAATTTGCAATTTTTTTTTTTTTTAAATATGAATGCAATTTTGTTCACATCACTGAAAACAGACTTAAAGTAGAAAAAAAAAAAATAGAATTTAGGGCAAAAACGAGAACATTTCCCTGAAAGTTGCAGCAACACCTAAGTATTGTGATGCTAAAGCATGAAATTTTGAATAAATATGAAGATTTCCAATGGATTCCTTTTGGATTTCTAGGTACAGGCATTGCTAAATACAAAAGTGTCTCAGAACTTATATTTGCAGAAGAGGTTTATAAGCCACGTTTACATGAAGTTATCAAACCTATTTTGTTGTTGAGTACTGATTAGTTTCTTATCTATACTAATAAAATAAAGTTTCGCTCTGTGTGTATGTGTGTCTGTCTGTTGGCGATGGCTAGGAAAATTTAGCGCACCTAGAAGTCTGTAAATTTAGATTTAGGTAGTCCAAACCCTCTCTTGGTGCACCTAACCCTCAGAATTTTAATATTTTGATAATTAGCCTAGATATTAATTAGATTCTCATTAACCATCGCTTCTAAAATAACATCTTTTAAATCAAAATGGCGAAAGAAACAAACTGGCGTATTAGATTTGAAAGCGGAAATGAACAAATTCGAAATTATTTTACTAATTAGTGAATTTTAAGAAAACTAATTGAGATATCAATTCGAAAATTTCTGAGCATATGTTAAAAAATATTCTGCATCGGACTACGTGATTTTTGAAAAATTCGGTTGGTATTTTTTTTTAAATTTATGCAAAAAACTGCCGGCGCCAGTGAAAACAATCCGAGGAAGTTTCAGACAGGGATCTGCTTTCATTAAAAACTGAACTACAAAGAGATCTGTTTCTCTGGCCGATCCCTCCATTTAGTTTGCGAAAATGAAAGGAAATAATTGCCAATATTTACTATTGAACAAAAATTTAGGTAACTATAATTAAGATATAGATTTGAAATTGAGGTCGGGAAGGGGTGTCATCTGCCAGCTATTTTAGCATAGCGTCTTCGTTATGTTCTAATTGTCAGAAAAATGTAATTCTTGTTTTAATGATCGCGTTAATGTAGGTGAAGGTTGTTTATTGAACAAATTATTCATTATATTTGCGGGTATGGGGAGGGAGGGGGTTAATGCCTTTCTCTGAGATTGTAGTTATCTCGGGCCCGGGCAATGCCGGGCGGGTTAGCTAGTTATATATGAAACTTTTTAACAATGTTATTTTTCGGTTTAAAATGATCTTTAACATAAATTTTATTTGCTAAAATATATTACATTATGTACTTCTATAAACTTACTTGCTCAGTAGTAATAAAAATATTCATTATACAAAATAACTAGCACATTCACAAAAAACAGAATATTCCAGTTAATCTATACTAATAAAAGAAAGTTTCACTCTGTGTGTGTGTGTGTGTGTCTGTCTGTTGGCGATGGCTAGGAAAATTTAGTGCACCTAGAAGTCTGATAATTTAGGTGAGGATAGTCCAAAACCTGTCCTTGTGCACCTGAGAATCCAAATTTTAATATTTTAAATATTTACTGAAATATTAATTAAAATCCACAAAGAACTCTCATCAAAATTTTTTTTTTTTTCTTCAGTTGGTTGGTTGAATAGAGTCTTCACAGAAGTAATTAAATAAACCAGAGTAGCGATGCATAGATAAGGACTTCTAACAAAATAATGTTAATATGGATTGCAGTTACCGACATACAGCCATGCTAATGTAGCGCCACCTGCACATGACAAATTACACAGACCTGTTTGAAACCTTTTTCCAGACACACTTTTTTTCATGATAATTAGCTGGGTTTAAGGTTTTTTTTTAACATGACATATATTATGATAATACTGCTATTTTAAATCTCAGCTAATAATGTTCTGAACTTCTCCAAACCAGTTCCATTTTTACTAAATTATCGTAAAAATCGGCATTCATAGCTTCAAGGTGTATTTCTAGAAAACAGTTACCAGCATTTCAGAATAATAGTCTAAGCCAAATTTCAAATTAAGTTCCTAGCCAGGGTTCCCAGCAAAACATGTTTGGCAATTTCCCTGAGTTTCCATGATTTTCCCTGACTGAATCCAAAAAAATTCCATGACCAAACAGGCATACACAAAATCTGCTTTAAATAACACAAATAACAAGCAGGCATAAAAAAATTTCAGAAATTAGTATTGTAATAAAGCTTTCATATTTTTTTCCAGGAGAAAATCCAAGCCCTTTTCAAGAAAATTGCAAAATGAAATTCTATAAAATACTATAATATAATGCAAAAACTTCACCTTTGCCAGTTTTCAAATGAATGCCATACAACAAAATCTGAAAAATGTAGAAAACTTTTGTCCGTATTATGGTTTTTCTGCATTGCATTTGGAGGAAATTCTCTATCTTTAAACGGACAAGAGTCTAGATTTTTCAGAGGCACCACGAAGAGAGAAATATAGTAACACTTTTCCAAAAAAGAAATTTTTTCAAATTCATATCCTCCCCTCACCCAGACTTTTCCATCACTTTTTAGGAAATATTTATAAATATCCTAACTTTTCCTATATATTTTAAAATGTCCATGACTTTCCCTGACACTATTTTGAAATTCTCCGACTTTCCATGTCGCTGGGAACCCTGCTAGCTTAACAAAATGAATCAATCTTTAGAAATGTATAGTGGTCTTCCATCCCCTAATTAGTTATTTGCTGAAGGGCACTTGAACATCTGCTCCCCCCCCCCCCGGCCCCTCCTTCAAGGTTTTTTCTCTAACTATGCCCTGTTTCCATATCTTCACAACTATCTTTCCGATTTCAACACAAGTGATTCCAAACATTATAATTAACTTAACAGTCATCCTTTATAACATTAAATTAAATTTATGAGTAGCGGTTACCACTATTTCCAAATAATAGTTTATGCCAAATTTGTAATTAAATTCCTAGCTTAACCAAACGAACAAATTTTTAAAGATGCATAGTGGTCCTCCTAATTAAGTCATTTTCTGAAGGACACTTGAACATCACCTCCCTCTTATTTTATCTAACTGTGCCTTATTTCAATAACTCGGCTAATAATGTTCCCATCTTCTCCAAAGCAGCTCAATTTTGTAGCATGCCTACTGTACAGTGCAGTAGGCAGCGGGGACCTGTCTCAGAGGTTCGTTCAGAAAGATGTTTGTTTGGAACAGAATGCTCCCCTGGCAGTGGAAAAGGGGCAATAAAAGATTTTCTGGAGCGTATGAGCATGCCCGGTGTATGGTGCTGAAGCCAATGGAGACTGTGGCCACAGCTTCACATTTTAAGAGATTTAAGTTTATTACACGGGCTCGAGTAATGCCGGGCGGGTCAGCTAGTCATAAGATAAGATTCACAAATAAAGAAAGACAAAACGCACCTAAGTAACTTTGACATCTTGACAAGCAGAAACATCATTTGAGATAATTGGATGGAATAAGAGAAGGTCCTTTTCTCTAATGTTTAGTCAAAAATCATGTAAATTATGATGGGATGCTTTTCTGACTGCATTAAGAATATTTTCCCATTACTAACTTTTTTTAGCCATATTAAACGATTAAGCCCATAAAAATAGTTTTTAAAGTATTATTTTTTGAAAAAATAAAATAAATTTAGTTAGACTTATTACATATACATAAAAAATGCTTAAAGTTGATTTTCACATGTGAAATATTAATTTCTAAGAAACAGCAATATGATAGATGGGGAAAAAAAAAAAAAAAGATATATCATATCGAGAACCTAACATTGATGTCATAAACTAATTTTTCTGGCCTGATGTTATAAATTGATATTTTCTGACCAAATATATCGATATTTTGCTGCCATCCCTGATTTTAATGCAACATCATTTTTAGGTAGAAAATATTTCAATAAAGCAATAAACCAGGAATAAAAGTAATAACTCAGCTCTAGTCCCTTTAAATGTTTTTTTACTTTTGAGTAATTCTATGTATATATAAAAGTTAATTCCCATAAGATCATTCATTCCTCAGGAAAAAATTCATTTGCGAAAATATTCAAAATATGCTACAGAAAACTAAGGTAGTTTACTTTATGATTAGAAAAATCTAAACTATGGCCAAAAAAAAAATAAATAAATAAAAAACAGATCTAAATCAGAATATATGAGATAAATAATATATGTAAACATTTCTAATGAAAAATTAAGCAAAAGTTTTAGCACATTTTCAAGCTTCATGGTTATGTAACATATAATTGCATAAAATAAAAGCAGTATTAATGGTGGTATTTCTTTAACATAACCCACAGCAGAAAATTAACAGAAATTCATTTTTAAATAGCTATGATTTCTGAAGTTATTTCTAACTGTACACATAATCTTTCTAATATCATGATGTAATGTTCAAACCAATTGCTGACTGTAATAAACACAGTGTACTATAAAATTAATCTTAACAATCTAAATATAGTTGTTTTGGCATGCTTAATGTATTGCAAAATATTGTTATACAATCTTTAAATATGAAGATTGAAAATCATTATAAATAAGTTTAATAGTTCTTTCTTAATCTTAATTTAAAAATCTATATAACAAGTTTTCCTTTCAAAATTCACATTTAATCTGCAACATGAGGGCTTTATTATTATTATTACTTACCCATCATATGTAGTATACGGTAAGTCTTGTAATTGTTTTAAAAATCGGAAAAAAAAAATTGATGGATTTACATGTTTTAGACACTGGAGATTCTGAAAAACATATTTTTAGAAAAAAAAAATTGCCATCCGTCTGTCTGCGTGTGTCTGTAAACACTCTATCTCCCGAACAAATTGAGATACAGACTTGAAATTTGGTATGTACTTAGTATGTAATAATGAGAAGAAGCCTATTGAATTTCATGTAACCTCTTATCTGGAACTTTTTTTTTTTTGGACTCTCGAAAAATTCGTTCTGATAAAAAGGTACATAAAAATTTCAAAATTGTTTATTTTAAGGAGTGAATATAAAAGACAATAAAAAACATAAATTTTGCATAAAGAATGAAGTCAATCAGATAATTAGTTGCCGAGATATTTGCGATCATAATTTCCACATTATTTATATGAATAAATCTTTTAAAAATATTAAAAAATACGTTTAAATTTTATTTTGGAATTGCAGTGCATTTTCTAAATAGTTTACACATGTTTTATTTTCATATTTTATATTATGAATATCCATGATGGGTGTATTATGGTGGCCCCCAACGACTAGTTAGGTGCATTCGTAATTATATAAATACGTAGCACCTATTGTCGTTGCTTGGTCCGTCCGTCTGTCTGTCCATCCGTCCGCATATAACAACGCAAAAACTACCCAACCGAATGGTTTGCAATTTAAAATATATTATCTTTGCAGAATTTTGTCGAGACATTTCAAATTTTATTAAAATCGAATCAAAACTTTAGGAGATATTAATAAAAATATTTATTAAGAAATTTGAATTTTTTTTTAAAATCATTGTTTTTTTGTTATAGGAGCTTCCGAAGTTTAATCGTCAAGCGACCGAGATACTTATTTTATTACAGAAATTAATCTGCAGACGATATAATTCATTTCACAGAATTAAAAATCAGAAAAGATCTGAATCTTTATGTAACTAGTTATAGTACGAACGCACCTCATTTGTCACGTTTGACGTACAATTTCCAACTTGTTTTTAATCTCGCAATACTGGTTTCTAAAAATATGATATAACTGTTTTTTTATTATAATAAAATGAAAATTTTGCAAAAAATATTTTTATGTATTTATGATTTAATCTTAAATAATACCTTATAATAAAATAAGAGATGAAATAAATGGAAATTTACTTTGGTTTTGTAGCCTTCTTTGAACGTGTCTGGAAAGATATAAATATATGAAGAAAATACAACTGCTACTTAATGTCGTAGTTAGTTTAATTATACACTAACTAATTTATCTGATTAAACATTCTATCTTAAATTATTTTAAATGGATAGATGCATTATATTATAAAAAAAGTCCTTCCGGCCTGTACCGGGAGGAAAAGGTAGCTTTCTTATATCTTCGTTTTAAAATTTTAGCTAATGTTACATGAAAACAGCAAGTTAAAATGCAAAGAAACGTTTACAAAAATTCGTTAATACTGAATTTGAATAAGAAATTCGCCAAATTATTGAGCAATAGCCAAATTGGCTTCATTTATGAAGACTTATTTTGGTCGCCAAATTTGGCGATATTTCGCCAAATGTCGCCAATTTTGGCGAGAATTTGGCGCTAACGGATATGAATATATAGTTTTATGCGTATGATTGGGAAAATTATTAAACAATGAAAGAAAATAATTTGCGAGTAATCGCGTTAATGTGCTGTTTTGTTTCAAAATGTCAGCCACCCTAGAATTTCAAACTGCTCTATCTCAGCCATTTTTTAAGATAGAGGTAACCCAAAAAATGCTCTGGAATCCTTGTATCAAGGCCTAACACGTAATTAAAAAATAAATTTGAATTTTTAACTTTTTTGTATATTTTTTTTAGTTTTAAATTTTTAAATGGCCGCCATCTTGAAACAAAATGGCAGACCAAGCTGGCCAACGAACTCGGTTGAGACATTAGTGACCTTAATACACACAATTAGTTTCATCAAAATCGATTTATAAATACGGACGTTATCGTATGACATAGGTCAGATATATATATATATATATATGGAGATATATATATATATAAATCAACATTTGAATGGAGGGTAGTTTTGGGGTCTGGGGGTCATGATCGGTGAAAATATATCAAAATTTTCTGGAATTGCTTTCCTCCGAACGGCTGCAATAGGTAGCTTTATACTTTTTTGTATTGAAAGCTACCTAATATGCAGTAAAACCTGTGAAAACCAGTATAAAAATAGGCAGTAAAACCTGTTAAAACAAAGACCATGTACAGTAGAGCGCCGCTAATCCGCAAACCTGTAATCCGCAAAGGCCTCTAATCCGCAATCAATTTATGAATGTAAACAAAGAAATTTAATTCTTGAAAAATGCTTCAATGGTGACAAAATTTTAAATTTTGAAATTTTTTTTCACCAATTTTAACATTTTTCTTATCTTTATATATAGTATTATATATCATATAACATTCTTCTTTATAGTTTAAAATAAAAGCACATTTAATTAGTATATTATTTTATATATTTATTTCTTCATACAATACTTGTAAGATACAATTTGAGCTTTTGGGATTTTTTTTTTAATGATAAAAAATCCTTACTTAGACAATATATTTTATAATTTATTTTTTTTTTCATTAAATCATAATTATAAAATTGAAAAACACATAAAAAATACATATATATTGCTTTTGAACTCTTACTTAAAGATAAAATTCAACACTATAAACCAAATGTCTTAAAACAGACAACAATTGATGCCATATTTAAGAAATTTAAAAAATAATAAATTATTTTTTACATAGTTATTACTTTATCTATATATTAAAATGTGTAATTTATTTATTTTTTAGTATTAGAAATCTAAATTTGTCCAAAATATGAATTTTAAAAAATGTAAACAAAGATTAAATAGACATGGCCTGTAATCCGCAAAAAGCCTCCAATCCGCACAACACTTGGAACCAAGCTTTGCGGATTAGTGGCTTTCTACTGTATTATAGAAACCTGATTTAAATGGGAAATTTCATGGTCCTTTGCATTTCTGTCATAGCAGGTTTTACTGTATTTTAAAAAAGAAAAAATCTTTTTTTTTTTAACCATTGGGAAAAATGGTTGTTGTTTTCGGTCGAGAATGGACCTCTTGACATCGTCACTTTATTTTTTAAGTGTTTTTAACAAAATTCTGTAACTTTAGAAGAATTTTTTTTTTAATAGGCAATAGAAATGCATAAAATCGTAACAAAAATGTTAAAGTTACAAAAAGGATAGATGCAAATTATCAGATATGAAAAAAAGCCAAATTCATAACTTAAGTTAGTGTTGGAAAGTGTTTCATTGTCTAACAAAAGATTCAATAACTGCAGCGATGGTTCAAACAGATATTTTTGCGAGGACAGAGAATGGAAAAATTTAATTTAATTAAAAACTTAAAAACATTTGGAAAATGGTTGTTGTTTTCGGTCGAGAATGGACCTCTTGACGTTGTCATTTTATTATTATTTTTTTTGCATGTGTATACATTTTAAAGTATTGTACATGAATAAAATACCTACAGTAAGTGTAAACAGATCTCATATATATTTTTAATTTCTGAGAGATTGGTCAGTTTTTTTTTCTTTTTACTAATATCTCTAAAACAGCAAATTGGGTGTCTTATTCCAGTGATTTCATTTAAGGGTCCTGTCTATCCTTGTTCTAACTCGCATAAATATACTTGGATTGCCATGTAATTGATATATTTTATTGTTTATAATGGTATGTTCAGTATTGAAAATGAAGTGTGTAGCAGTTATGGTTCATTCCAAAGAACTGCGTTACATTATGATTTATGGGGGAAAATCGTCACAGTATTTTAGTGATGTTACACTATTTCAAACATACTGAAATTGATACATCACTGAGGTTTACTACATGATGCTTACTAGCGAATATGGTGTGCTTAGCATTTATCATTCACTTTCAGGGACACACAAAATTATTCGGTTACAGTACTGTCTATGAGCAATAATTTCTGGTAGTGCATTTTCAATTGTGCTGTATGTTTTAAAATTTAACTAAATTTTTGCATATTACATGGTGTATAAATTCTATAGATCAAATACAGGGCTGCACAAAAGAATTCAAGTATATTTCTGCTTATTTGCAGAAGGGATTTTCAACTGCATTGTTTTTCCTAACTGAACTAAATTTTTGCATACTGTGTACAGAGTGAGATTAGCAATATTTTAGGCTGAAAAATAAGCACTTGTAAGCATCTTGTAAGCACATTTTTAGAGAAAAAATAAGCATAAATTTATGGATGCATATGCATGTTATCTATTCAGTCTTGAAGGAAAGACATAGCACAATCAATTTTGTTATTATATTATTAAGACCTGCCATTATTTGCATATGATAAATAGTAGCAAACCAATTCGTTAAGGTGGAGGTTAGTTAATGTTTTAAAGAAAAATCCTTAGCAATCAAATGAATGTATGTACATGTATAAGAATTCAAAATAGGAACTGAGAGTTTATGCTTATAGTGTTTTTTCTGTGTTATTTTGAGTCTTGTGGACTAGAACAATGAGGGAGTCAGGTTGCAATTGACAAAACAATTTTTGTCACCCGAAATATTTTAACATGATCCCAAAATGAAAGAAAATTTATCCATATTTTAATACAAGTATAGAAAGGTAGTCCACAATTATATCTGTAATATTCAGGGTTTGAAATAGGGATTTAATTTTAGTGTGTGTGGGGTAACTTTTATCAAAAATGGCGATTTTTTTTCCAGAGATAGCTTGACGAAATTCGAGATTTATTTTGCTCAATCATATGACAAATTTTGATTCTTTTTGCATGACAGATTGATTCTCAGTTTATTTTAGCGACTGATTGAAGAAATTATTTATTTCCGTGATCTTTTTCCTGCGATGGTTTGATGAAATTCACGATTTTTTCCTGTGACCGATAAGCAAAATTAGTGATTTTTTCCACAACTGATTGATATAATTTGCGATTTCTTTCATGAATGTTTAACAAAATTAGTGATTTATTTTGTTTGATCATTTGACGAAATTCACAATTTTTTTTCAGTAACTAATTGACAAACTGTTAATAAAAACTTTTGACAAAAAATTCAATTTTTTTTTTTTTATTGTTTGACGAAACCCATGATTTTTTTCCTGCGACCTACCTATCAATGAAATTTGTGATTATTTTCACAGTTATTTGACAAAATTTGAGATTTTTTTTAGCATTTATATATGAACTTATAAGCAATTGTAAGCACTGTTATGCACCCTGTATGTAGTATTTATACAAATCTATAGATCATATACAGGGCTGCACAAAATAATTCGGATATTTTTCAGACTATAGATGGTAATTGCTGAAATTAAGTTTTCAAATTTGTTATATGTTTTCCACATTGTCTTTAGACATTCCCTGCCTAGTTTGATTTTGACTTTGTTTACTTAGACATCATCTTTCACCTTATTAAACAATAAAGTTTTGTTACAGTATTCTGAATGTGTTGGAAAGTGTTTCATATCTATGCTTGACAGATGACTTTTCCTTCTCGTTTGATTTTAAAAGAATTCTTTTGATTTTTAAAAGTCAGGGAACTCTTTATGATCTAACAAGTCATTTTTTATTATGCAGACAATTTCTTTTTTATATACAAAAGGCAAAAAGAGCATATTGTTTTGACTGAAAAGCAACAGGAACAGGGAACTATTTTTGGATGAGAGGCAAGAAGAATGCAATTTTTTAAACCAAAGAACAGGCAGGGTGCAGCAGCCCTCCTGAATAAATGTTTCTTTTTTATAATATTAATACAGATACACAGATAATTATTTTTTAAAAGCAAATGCAAATATTAATTGTTATGCTAATCCACAAGAAGTAACAAAATAATAACAATAATATCAAATTAAACAATATAATGAAATATGAAGCAATAATAAACTATTTTTTTAAACCATTTACACAATTTTATTTAAAATATATGTTATTCACTGGCATAGTAAATATATAAATAATAAATAACACAGAAATTGAAGACTTACTTTGGTGGCAAATCTCAGTGAATTTATAGTTTCACCAAAATTTTTATTATCAGGGCTTATGTTAACAAACATGAGAGTTTTGCTGTTGCCACCCAGAGAGTTCGAAAGCAGATGAGTCAGCTTACTGTCACGATATGGAATATGGTTTTCCTATTATTAAAAAAAAGTAACATATAATGTATATGAGTTAGATTTTCTTTAACGTAACACATATACATAAACTATCTATATTATAAAGGACAAATGTGTCCGTGCGTAACACTGACATCATTTTGCGAATGGCTACACTTGACGATGAAATTTCGGTTTTGCGATTTTTGCTACTGCAATTTATTAAATTTCTAAACATTGCACATTTTTAATTTTTACACCATTATACTGGAACAAAAAACTACTTTCAAATGCAATTTGGGCACTTTTCGGTTAGCCAGGCGCCAGTGAAATCTATATATATATATACATATATTTCATTCAATATATTTTTTTCACTGCAGCCCGGCTAACTGAAAAGTACCTTAATTTGTTTGAAAACTGTATCTTAATTGATGGATTTATTATGGCTTTTAAAATGATTTTCAATCATGAATTTTTAAAATTTATTTTCATTGCACGCAGGCCCATTACAAAAGAATAATAAACAATTTGCAATTAAAAGTTCAGCATTTGTTTCTGGTTAATTTTCCATGACGAAATTAAAACTCCATCAATAAATAAAAGAATAATCTAATTTATAAAAATGAAAAATTATCTGTCTGTCTGAATTTCTATACAAATCAACAGTTTGGAAGACAGAATTGTGAAATGTTACATATAGGTGTATTAAAACATGGCCGAGGCAATTAAATTAATCCAGAATCGAAATAATGTGTAGTTAATTTTTAATAATTAAAAAACCAAAATCTAATAACCTTTTTCTATTAAATTTAAACATTTTTTGTTATAGCAGTTGCCATCAATTAAAAGTCCACAGTAAAATTCTTTCTACAATAATTAATTTTCTATTGAAAGTTTTCCACGTAGAAAATAAAAATGAAATAAAAAGTTTCAACAATTGGAAAAAAGTTTAATATGATGTCATATTGGTAATATAATGGAATTTTTCAAACATTTCTCAATACAAGGAGTATGAGTATGTGTAAGTACAGAAAGTAAGTTAATATGACGCCATAAGAGAATTAAAAAGAAAATTAGTATGACGTCATATTGAAAGTTTAATGGATTTTTTCAAATGTTTGAGAATCATACAAAGAGAGTATCAATATAAATGATAGAGAAAACAAGTAGATATGACGTCAGCAGGTGAATATAACATCATATGGATTTGAGGAACATATTGAATCATGATAAAAACATATTATGGAAATATTGGCATATTTTAACATTTTGAAGTTCTCTATACAACCTGTTTAATTTTGAAATTGATTTTCTGCATACAGATTCTTAAAATCCCGGACAACGCCGGGTACTTTAGCTAGTATGAATAAATGCAAAAACAATGTCATAAATTTTATAAACATTAGAAAGTTATGTTTTTGTCAGATTTCTTTCACAACTAAGTGGTCAGAAGAAATATCTGGATAAAAACTTGAGCATAGAGCATAACCATTGTAAAAAATTAAAATTTGCTTTTACACCAAAATGGCTCTAGGAGCAATTGTCTATATATGTTATACATGTAATCTAGTATATAAAAATAAATATTTTGGTGAATTCATATTAGCAGTCAGTAAAGAATGGATGAAAGCTGGAATTCAAATGTAGAAATACTGAATGTTTACCCTATTTAAAGAAATTTTAATAGCTGAAAATAGGGATGTGTACAAACAAACATGAAGCACTAACACTATTATAATCTGACTGTATATGTACTGTACATTAGAGATCTGCACGGGCCGGCCCGTGGGCCGGGCCTATTTTTCTTCACGGCACTCGGGCCGGGCCCGGGCCATATTTTTTTCTGAAGGCTCGGGCCGGGCCGGGCCTAGTAATTACTCTTTACGGGCCGGGCCGGGCCTTACTTTTTTCCTGAAGGATAAGGCCGTGCCTTAAATTATTTTTTCCGTACAGAGCCGGGACTGGTTTCATTATTCCTAGTCTTCACGCCTCAAAATTTTTAGTCCTGGTGTAAAATAAGATCTGGCATAAAAATCTTTTCAAAACATGCATACATTTCTAAATCGCCATTATCTTATAATTAAACATTAAAATTTATTCTTTTTAAAGAATAGTAGATTTATACACTTATTAAAATATAGTAAAACGTGTGAAAAAGAACCTGCTTATGATGGAATCCTGTCTTAAATTGAAAAATGTGTTGATCCATTAAAAATGAATATACTAATATTTAAGAAAAGAATATATAGTACATTTACACCTGCTAAGTAGGCAAATTGTCTATAACTCATTTTTTTTCTTCCCTATGCAATTCCATCTTAGAAGATTTTACTGTATAGCATTTTTCTGATTTTTAACACTTCAATAAATGGAATATGGATTAACAATATTGATGATAACTTAAACACATACATACAACAAATAGAGATTTATTAAAAAAATAAATATTCCAGCTTGCGGCACCTCTATAAAAATGAAGATTATAAACATGAAAAAAAAGAGGCTAAGATAGGAATTTTTGGTTAGATCTCCTCCTACGAGGCATATTTTTAACCAAATCGACGTAAAAATTATGTTTTGTAGAAATTCACTCGGGCCGAGATTTTAACTTTTTTCCGGGCTGGGCCGGGCCAATATTTTTTTTTCTGACCGGGCCGGGCTCGGGCCGAACTTTTAATTTTTGTATCGGGCCGGGCCGGGCCAAATTATTTTTTGTATGGGTCGGGCCGGGCCCAGGCCTGGAAATTTCGGCCCGTGCAGACCTCTACTGTACATTTCACACCTATTCCTCTGAGAGTATGATTAATTGTGAGCTGATACAAACATAAATTATTCGTAAAGATCTGATAATAGCTCTAGGAGTTTTATAATTTAATTTCTAAATAATTTTACATTTATCATTACTTGAATAAATAATTGCTTGATTTTTTTCAAACAAACAACAACAAAAAGAAAAAAATATAGTTGTATTTTCTTTAGATTTGCTCTACCTTAAACAGCCTGAATAATAGAATTTTGATAACAATATATTATTTTAGTTTTACATTAAACTGAGATACACATTTACGCTTGACTAATGAAAATTAAGTAAAACTTCATTAATTAAATTATTACCTATAAAAATCTTTTGTTGGTGAAATTGACATTTAAAATGAAATAAGTATTTTGATGCATTGAAATATTTCTTAATAATACATAGATCAGAAATCTCAAATTGTAATGAAAAGTTTTTGATGTTCAAAATACCATGGTTAAAGAAAAACTCATAAAAATTGAAAACTTTGAAACAAAATGATATAATTTTGACTGAATTCAATTCAGTATGGCCCTAATCTTAAAAGACAATTTTTTTTTAAAAGTTCATATTTTTTAAATAAAAGCAAAAGATTTTGCAACAAAGTAAAATAATTTATAATACAGATCTTTTTTCCACCATTACAGAGATTAAGGTTCGAAGACCCGAATTTTCCACACTTGATATTTCTAAATTGTGAACTAAACATATTCAATATGATCAGAGCTGCCAACTTCAAAAGAAAAAACAGGAGATTAATCTTAATTTAAAGGAAGATTTTAAATGAGTTTATGTAGAAACAAAAAGTTATTTATTCATTTAGAAATTTGAAACAGATTAACAATTATTCAAAAACTAAATATATTCATGAAAAAACATTGATTAAAACTTAATTTATAGCATTATAACATTTAATTTTAGAAGTTGCAGACTTTGCTCGGTTTAAAAGCTGAATATTAAATTTTTGGTCCAAACAGCATTATCAGATGCAAATGCAATGGAATTTAGTATTGGTACATTGATCTGATTCAGATTGTTCAGTATAAGATTGGAAATATTTAAATCAATTTAATCTCTTTTCAATACAGGAATTGCTAGTAAATTATTTACAATCTGTCCATTTTTACTGTTAAAATATGCTACGACAATTGGATATAGCTGACTTCGTAGATTGTTATGCTACTATCTGCTTTAGCTAAACAAAAAGAGTGATTTTACAAAGTTGCTATTAATCCAATCTATTTCGTCAATGCCATTTCTGAAACAATTGCATTTGTTTTCGTGGGAATGCAACTATAATTTTTGGTGATTTCATGTTTCAGAAATATTTTCTGAAACAGTGATCAAATATAATCAGCACAGCTGAAAGGTAAATTATGCTCTATCAGAAATGCCATAAACAAACATTCTGGTTTGGCAACTTCATTTTTTTTTTATTTAAATGCTGATCAATATCATTCCTATCGCTATGACCCATAATATGACCAATCTGCAACACAATCCACACAAAATGAATAATTTTATACTCTTAGTCGTTGAAATTATTAATTGAAATACATCTATAGAGCACATTTAAAAAA
Organism: Maratus michaelseni; assembly: GCA_963931845.1. NCBI lineage: Eukaryota > Metazoa > Arthropoda > Arachnida > Araneae > Salticidae > Maratus > Maratus michaelseni. The sequence goes on from OZ007588.1 coordinate 438,773,440, forward strand.
AAAAAATGTTTTGGTATAATATGTAAAAAACTGTTATTGGCACATGATTAGAGATTTGGTTTCTATGTTTTGTTTGCATAGCATGAAAATTAAGACCACTTCAGCATTGCTGATCATAGTTTTTCTTTTAAATGAAGTTTTTTCTTTCTGTCCATGTAACCTGCCATATTTTCTTAGAATTGTAACTTAGTTACTGTTGAGGGAATAATGTTGGTACATTTAATGCATTTATACACAGAGAGATGGCAAAAGTATGCTGGGAGTTTTTGAAGCTGAGCTGTGAATGAACACTGCAAAACTTTTAATTTTTAATTATTAGAAATTAAACAAAATAAACATTTTTTAAGTATGAATTTTGACTTAAAATATACAGTAGACTCTTTCAAATCTGCATAGCTTGGGACCAGATGTTGCACAGATTTTAGAATATTGCAGATTTCTGGTCACTGTTTTGTTTACATTTTATAAACAGTAATTTGAATGTAATGCACTAAAAATTATAAAGTAAAATATTAACCAGAGTTACATATTAAAATGTGTACGGAATGATATAAAAATAAAAATCTGAAGTTTTCTCCCTGGATCTTAATGTAAGTTTCACTGTTTACATCTGCTACGATCTGCAGATTTTAAGGTTACGGATTTGACTGAGGCTACTGTATGTATATATTTTAATTTATAGAGTGTATTGTTATATATTTCTTTAAAATATGTTTAAACATTTGCATATCTTCATTTTATTTTCAGGTTAAGATTGTATTTTAATCGTAACTGTGACTTTCTGAAATAGTATTTAATTTGACTTATTGAAGAATAAACATTTTTGTGCTAGTAATTACTCTTGTTATCATTTCAACATATCTTCATGCTTTTGGAAAGCTGTAATGTGTTTTAAAATGGAAGTGTGTGATGAAGAAATTTGTTTCGGTGTGAATTAAAAGGCAGGAAAATTTTCGAACATGCATTACAGTAATGTTCGTAGAAGCTCAGTGGTGAATTTTTTATCACAGCATTTTAAATTCACTGAGGTAACACAGCAATAGATTCAATGAGCTCCATGATGAATTTTATTATTTATTACCATGATGAAAAACATGTATATAAAAATCAAAATAAAAAACTAATATGGAATAAATATGAAGAGTTTTTTATTTCCTTTAAATTTTAGATTTTAATAAAATTAATTTAACATAAATTCTGACATTCATATTGTGGCTGGAGAAAGATTGAATACTGCAAGCCTTCTTGCAACTTTCGTTAGCAGGAAATCGTTATTATTATCATTATTTATTTATTTCTGTTAATCTCTATGGAGGAAAAAATTTGCAAATTTTATGACCAATTGAGACAATTCGCAACAGACTGCCAAATTTCACGATTTTTTCCATGATTGTTTGATGAAATTTGCGATTTCTTTTGTGGCCGTTCGACGAAATTTGCATTTTTCCACCATGAACATTTGATGAAATTCCTGATGTTTTTACTAGACCAATTGATGAAATTCATGATTTTTTTTCTTCGACCAATTGATGAAATTTGAGGTTTTATTCAGTGAGTAACTGACAAAATCCATAACTGTATTTCATGATCAATTGGCGAAATTCTAGTTTTTTTTTTCATAAGTGATTGACAATATTCACGTATTTTTCACCTACAAATTCATGAAATTCGTAATTTTTCTATAACTGAATCACAAAATTTGCAGTTTTATTTTGTGAGCGACTGGCGAAATTTTCAGTTTTATTTTGGGAGTGATTGACAAAATCCGCAGATGTTTTTGTTACCAATTCAAGATAGATAGCAGAAATTCATGATTTTTTTCATGACCTATTTTAAAGAAATGATTTTTTTATATTTGCCAAAAAAAAAAAAAAAAAATAATTTGTGGAAGAATCATACATCTATATCTAGTGTCTGCCTGTCTCTGAATAATCCCCAAGCTATAAATTTAATGAGTAGGATGGGACCCAAAATTATTCTGCATTGCCGGCCAACGTTAATTAATACCATCTCTAGACATACCGTAGTTTTTTAAGGTTAAAAAAAGCAATAAAATTTTTTTTTGTAATAATTCTTTAGGATTATAGTCCAAAGAACAGAAATTCTCAATTAGACGATTTTTTTTTCATAATTATGCACTTGTTTCACTTAGACAAAAAAAAAAAAAAAAAAAAATCTAGTGCTCAAAAGTTTTTTAATTCATAAATTGCAATTTTATTAAAGTTATTAGAAAATGATATAGTGAAATATATAGGTTTACAGCAAAACTAATAAAAAAAAGGGCTTTAAATTTTAAAACAGCGTATTGTTGAAATTATACTGGATACTTGATAAAATGTCTAGTAAATAACTTAAAGGAACATATGTTTTTATAATGCAGAAGATATGAAAAACATAATAACTAGCTGATCTCATGCAGAGCGTCTGTGCTGTAGAAGTATATCATAAAATATATGCATTTTTATATAATTATACACTTGAGAAATACCCTGGCAAATATCGATGCCAGCTAAAGTTAGATTTAATAAGTTATTTTCTAAACAAATCACTCGTTACCACTGGCAAAAGAGAAATAACTGCTATTTCGCCGCCACGTACTGAAGCATTTTATTGTATCAAAATATTGTATCATAAGTAACTCATTTTTTGCAAGAAATAGGCAAAACATTTCACACCACAACAAATAATGAAGACGGCTAAAGTTAGATTTAGCAGGGTTGATTTTCTAAACAAACCACTCATTACCAACAGCAAAAGAGAAATAACCATTTTCTTGCTGGCACGCTATATAAATTAATACTCATGATATCCTACGATATCCTTAAATTTAATATAAAACGCTAATACCTTAGCGTTTTATATATACAGATGGTTGAGATATGAGAGGATATTAAAAAATAAAAACAATTTTTTTTTTAAATCTTTAAATCACTGTCTGAAATGATTAAAAGTTGATAGTTACAAACAAAATTCTTCCATAAATTATTCAATGAAAAAACATTAAAAAAAAAATAAGAAGAATACATTACCTTTTTGGATAGGGACATAATAACTTTACCAAGGTTTGACAATGATTTATTTATAGCCTTGGCTTCATTTAATCTTTCACCAACAGATTCTGATTCTTTTACTCGTTCACTCCCAGCAAGATCAACTAAATTTAATGTTCCTAAAATAATAATAATAAAAAAAAAATTACAAAGAAATGAAAAAACCTTTAAAGGAAACACAAATGAAGAAACTCTTACAACTAAATTTTGTAATGTAAATAAATTCATATTACATAGCTTTAAAGTGCCACTATGTAACTGGTCAGATGCTTTAGACCAATATTTATCCCTTGGAAAATTGAAATAGAACACAACAAAAATATAAATTGTAAAATAAAGAATTTATCAAAAAACATTTCAGAATGATTTATAGTCACTTTCAATTCTAGATGTTAGTATCTGCCAATACATAATTTATTGTTAAACATAAAAAAGTGTCAGAGTAATATCTACTCATTTAAATGAGCATAAAACATATATTAGATCATCCAGAAAGTTCTGTGGTTTTTCAAAAAGCGAAGTGCAGTTTTTTCTAGTTATTTTGCTACTGTTGATAAGGAGTGACCTGGAATGACCCAGATATATACATTCGTCTTTTCTGCTTGTGCTGCATAATTCTCGCTTGTGTTGTCTTGTGGCATAATTTTTGGTTCAGAGCAGTGCTAAGTATGGCGAAACAAAAAGTTCATTTTCGTCATATTATGCTTTTTTATTTCAAGAAAGGTAAAAATGCTAGTCAGACTGTTCGAAAAATGTGTACTGTATAAAAACAAAGTGCTGTTTAAATTACCACAATGTAAATATGGTATTAAGTTCTATCCTATACTAAACATTCCTCTGTTGTATAGCTTAATTTTATTGGAAAAAAAAATTATGAAAATGTATTGTTGTTGTTTGGATGTAATGTCAGATTTTTATGCATACTATAATTTATTTGTTTATAATTTGATTATGATGGAAAAAACCCTCATGTAAATACATTCTGAACTAATAGAGGTAATTTATTATTCTATAATGATGTTCAAGTAATTTATTACCTTATAATGACTTTCATATAATTTATTATCTTATGATTTTTATCTAATTTATTGTTTATAATGTTTTGATATAATTTAATGTTTATAATAGTAATATAATGATTTGAAGGTAATTTAATATAGATTTATTAGCTTTATAATAATTTTGAAATCTTAATGATGATTTATTAATAATTTAATAACTTTGGGATTTCTTGATATAAATTGATGAGGGTTATATTAATTTTGGGATCATTTAAATAAATTTATTAGTTTTATAATTACTTGATGTCATTGAAATGACGATTTATAGCTTTTTATAATAATTTAGATCTAATTTAATGTGTTTTATAATATTGAAACTGAAATTGATTATAATCAAACATATTGTAAATTTATCTTGATTTTTGTTTAAAAGTTCAGTCCTGACTCTGCAACCAGACAGAGAACATGTGCATGTTGGCTCTGTTTAATACAGATAATTTGTGCCATAGACTATCATGAATGTTTTTAGTCTTCTCCTGGCTTTCTTGAGTGAAAGATCAAAAATGAATATGGAAAGTTCAGCACTTGAAGCTGAACTAATTAAAACTAGTTGTTAATCATGAAATTTAAAATAAGTCTTAATTCTTTATATATCTTTAATAAACTATATTAATCTTATTCAAATGTGCCCTCCCATCTTTTGAATTTGTGGACATACTACTTATTTCTCATGGATACATGAAACACATATTTTTTTTTCAGTTGCAGTAAAGAATTATTTTTGCAGTTGCGTAAATTCTGTCATAACAATTTTCAACTGTACATTGCTTCTTGCTGGATGGTAAAATAAATCCTTGGCTGGTAATTTCTCACAACTTGTCATCATCTTCGAGGCTGAAATTTCAGCGCTTAAATTCCTCAAACCAACTTCAAACTGTGTCATATGAAACATCACTTTGCCCATATACAGCATGAATTTTATGAACAGTCTGACTAGTGTTTTTACCTTTCTTGAAATAAAAGGCATAATATAACGAAAATGAACATTTTGGTTCTCCATTCTGAGCACTGCACTGGAACCAAAATTATGCCACAATACAAATGAGAATTATGTGGCACAAGCAGAAAAGACCAAATGTACATATTTGAGTCATTCAAGGCCACTCCTTTATCAGCAATAGCAATATAACTAAAGTTGGGGCAAACTTATCCTGGCAATGGAGAGAAAGGCTAGCCAACTTTTTACTCAGTTTGACCTTAGTAGGATTCCCATATTGGGGGATTAGCGTTGATTTGGTGTGTAGGAAATCACTTTTGGGATTTAATTTTAACATATATACAGTTGGCTCTCTATTTAACGACTTTCAAGAAACCTCGAAAAATCGTCGTTAAAAAGAATTGGTGGAAAAATAACATTTGAAAAACATTTCCCTTCACACTTTACAGCTTTAGGACTGTCAATACATTTCCTAATATATTGGCGTGTTTAGAAATGTTTTATTTATTTATTTTAATTTTTTAATGTTTTATTTATTTATTTTTTATTGTTACAAATATAGTACTACATAATTTTACTGCACAAATACAAATCACATTCATTATACAGTATACAAGAACAAGATTCAGCATACAATTTTACTTACAGTACAATAAAAATATTTATAATACATTTAATTAAACAAATCAAACTTTTAAAAAACCAAAAAGTTTAGATTGTTTCAATGGCAGTCTTGTTCTCAGTACATTTGCTTCAAGCTTCTAAAGAAGGTTGAATGAGTCATCTTCCATATTTAATGAAACAGTGTACCAGCAAAGAATATCCAGAGCAGAATTCGTATCTGAGTAAGAAGGTGGTGGTGTCTCGCTTTCTGTATCATCAGCTTCGTCATCATCTTCTACATCTAAAGCTGCATTTTCATTTGTGATGTCGTCATAAATTTGATCTAAATTTCTGAAGTCTGTTATTAAAATATCTTTGTCACAATTGAAAAAATCTTCTACTAAAACATCATCACCAACAAGACTTTTCCATTCTTCGATGGTGATATTTTCTGTGTTCAGTTGTACATCTGTTATATCAATTTGTTCTTGAATGCCAATTCCAGATGTCCGAAAGAAGTTTTCAATTATGTAAGGAAAGACTTCTTTCAGGCTTCAAAAATTTAATTTTTTTAATTTCTTTTTTGTCAGCAAAATTATTTAATAATTTACTAATTAAGGATTTTTGGTAATATGCTGATACACTGCGAATGATCCCCAGGTCAACTGGCTGCAACTTACTTGTGCAATTGGCTGGTAAAAAATGAACAAACACATTTGTAAGTCCTGAAATATTTGGAGGATGCGCAAGGCAACTATCGATCAAAAGTAGAATTTTCCTTTTTCTCTTGTGTATTTTCACATAAATTTTTTTAACCCAATCAATAAAAATAGATGATGTCATCCACGATTTTTTGTTGTTTTGTATTCGCAAGGTTTTCTTTTAATGTTCTTAAAACACCTAGGTTGCTTCGATTCGCCTATAACTAGTGAAGGAAATTTCTCGGATCCATTCGAATTAGTGCACAGTAAAACAGTGAATCGCACCTTACTGTGTTTTCCACCAAAACAATTTTCGTTCTTATATGTCAAAGTTTTATTAGGCATTATATTGTAGAATAGGCTAGTCTCGTCTTCATTAAAGATATTCTTCTTATTGCAAACATCTAATATCATCTCTATTTCACCTTTCTATTCTTCAGCTATTTTTCATCCACTGAGCCACTTTCGCTACATATGCTTTTTAAACGCAAGTCCATATATTCCTTTAACTTTTCGCTAGCCAACCAGCCAAAGCTTGAAAATTTTCCAATCAAATTTTCCTGCTAAAATTACAGCGTTTTCTTTGAATATTACTTCAGAAATTAGAATATTTGAAGCTCTTGCTTCATAAAACCAGTGCAGAAGTGCTTTATGAAATTCTTCTGATCGGCCGCCTTGCATTTTTTGCTGTTTGGAAGCTAATCCATAATTTTGTGCTCCTACAGGATTTGTTTCTTTATTTGTAAAATGCCTTTGAATGTAGACTCTGACCGATCAAACTTTTTTACAAATTGGATTTTTCATATTCCAAAACTTTTATTCCATTCTTCAATAATTTTAACTTTTTCCTGTACTGTAAGAAGCTTTCATTTCAATGCAATTATTCATTCATTCTACTCAGAATTTCGATTTGCAAGGGAAATGAGCAAGCACTATTCTAAACCCCTAAGCTCATTCTCTGACAAAGAGCTGTGTCCGACCGGTTGGAGAGGAAGAATGGGATGCGCCATTGGACGACGGAGGGGAGGAATGGAATGTGCCTTTCGATAAACAAGGGGGTGGCGGTAGAAAACGAATCATCACATTCCGGACAATTACAACCGTTCTCCTTTATCTGTGCTCGCCTGAATTACAAGAGAACTTGTTTTTCTATCACAGGAAGTTCCCTCGCTTAATATGTTTAAAAAGATTAAAAAGCATGAAAATTGTTGTTAAATAGAAATCATGTCGTCTTTAAATAGAGACTTTTGCACTCGAAGGTGCCGGGACCGCAAAATACTATCCTTAAATAGAGATCGTCGTTAAGTAGAGCAATGTTAAACAGAGAACCAACTGTATATATTGCAGATTTTTTTTTTCACATTCATTTAAAGCTTTAAATGTACTACTAGATGGAACCCGTCAAAACTTGACGAAAAAAAAAATACTATAACAGTATCAGTAAAATAAGGTTCTTTATTATTTATGAAGGGTTGCGTATAAAACAGTCTTTCAAATATTTTTTTTTCCCCCAGTCAAATACAGTACTATTTCCGATGCAAACTCCAAACAAAAAATCCGTAAATAACTGTGTAATGCAAATCAGTTTGACATTACCACCATATTCCCCACGACAAGAAAAAAAATCATGGACCTATGAAGTATATACAAATAGTATATTCCTACATTCATATCATATTCAGTAAATAACAGAACATAGTAAATAAAGCACACATCTCCCCCCCCCCCCCCCCCCTGTGATAATGCAACCGAATGAGCTCCTATGTGCATGTGCATTGCATCTGCCCAAAAGCACTGTCAAAATTCAACGTTAAAAAAGTTTTAAAATGATTAAATTAAAAGTTTTAAAATGTCCTCTTTAATCATTGTTCGTTTCAAATCCATATCTTCTAAAACGCATCCATTGTTTTAAGCTAATCAATTTTTATGCAAATATTAAGAAGTTTTTTACAGTAATAAATCTATCTGCAGATGGAGATTTGAATGTTTTCAAGTGTAATTTATTTGTATGGTTTCTTCGGTTCCTTGACATAATCAGGATTATTATCCCTTTTCCATCACAGTCGGGGATATTTTTCCTCTTATACAGTTGGCAAATGTAAAAAAATAAAAAAATACAATTCCTAGCATATCCTGATATCTGATGGAACATATTCATCAACGAATTCAACATATCAATTTTATGTTCAACATAAACTAAAAATAGTCTTTTTTTCTTTTCTTTTTTTTCCTGACAGATTTTTGTTTAGCGCCAAAATGTTCTATCTTATGGATAATATGATTTTATAATTTTACTTAAAAAAAAAAAAAAATTATTATTCACTTTTTATGATGGTTAGGGAAATCTATTTTCAATTGTGGCAACTTTCCTAGGGGCTATTTTACATTATTGAAGTAAACTGGTGGTCATTGATAAGATAGAATTAAAAAAATTTTCATGCTTGAAAAATATTTAAAAAGTCGTTAAATTAAGCGACAGTTTTCAAATAAATTTCAATCGAAAGCTAATTTTTTTCTCTAATTGATGATGTAAGAATTAAAATTGTAAAATGTAGTAAAAAATAGAAATTTGTAGTATTTCGAATTGATGTAAGCGCGATGAAAACTAAAGCGATAGCGTCTTTGTTGTCACAACTGTTGTACATTTTAAAAAATTGCCACTGTATTTTGGCTGGCGTCCAAAAGTAGAAAAACATTTTTTGACATCGAAAGAAAAATTCACAGTGAAAGAAATAGGACTTTGCGCTAATAAGGAACTGTTAAATGAACTTATAACAAACCTACCAAAATAATCATATATACATTATTTCTCCTGTCAACATCCCTTTTTCGCAGAAAATACGAAATGCAGAACGACGAATGAGATAGCATATGAAAGGATTTTGAACAGGCTTCTGACATAGCACACTTAACGTTTCGTTAAAACATGTTTTTGATTAAAATTTGCTGAAAATTAAAAATTAAATCGGCATTGTTTTCTTAAAAGAAATGAAAGGTTTCCTCAAATTATTGTTGCAAAAAAATAAAATACCACATTATATGATGCTCAGCAATTATTATAAAAAACACCGCACAGGTTTATTTTATATTTATGATTAAAAAGCGACATTGAAATTGAAATGTTTAGATTTATATTTCTATGTCCCATGCTTTTCCCAAAGCGGATGACGTCATCCTCTAATGCAGTCAAAATATGATTGTTAATTTTTTTTTTCTCTAGCGTGCCTTTTGCAATCTTGGATCAGTTTTTACTCTAACTTTGATGGAATAAATTAGATAATATTTTGGATTGACTAAAAACTAAATGTTGTTTGCAGATATTTTTATCCTTACTTTTTCTTTAGAAGTTTAAACCTGCATCTAATAAATATTACATATTGATAAAAAATGGTACTTCTCTATTATCCCGTCGACCACTTTTCATAACAAAAATCTATCGCCAAATAAACGGGAGAACGTTGCCTTTGGACTATCAAAATAAATAAATAAATAAAATATAAGAATTTAAGGACACAATTCTTATTTTAATTAATAAAGTAACTAATAAATCAGTAAAACATAATGAAAAATACATGCAAATGTCGAATTAAAAACCACTTGACGTAACAAACATGTATAATGCTTCTGACATCAAGTAAATGGGACTGCATTTTTGGCGTTTAATCTTACAGTTTGGCGATAGTTTTTTGTTATGAAAAGTGGTCGACGGGATAATGGAGAAGTATCTAAAAAATATTAGATTTCAGTGCGAAATCCTCGCACGGCCCTCTGGTTCCTATGAAATATTAGTCTTACATTGTTTACTCTAGCTAAAAATACAATCATTATTTCAAGATGTTTTTCTACCATAACACTATTTTTAATAACTTTAAATTTCCTGAAATCCTTTACTTTTGTGATTTTTTTAATTAAAAAAGGAAATCTTCTATCCTATAATTAAAAAAAAAGCAATTGGTAACATGTAATGAAGGTATGCAATCAAGATGAAGAAATCAATGACGGCTCCAATTCTAATCTTTATAATTATGAATGCAAAAATCAGTAAAATTATGTTATGTTAACACAATCATATACATTTTTCTCTTTAGTTTTATCAATGTTAAAATGCACTTCAAGCTAAGCATAATGTCATTTTCACCGGCGCAAACTTTTCACACGTACTTCATATACCTTACATTAATGCTTAAACACCATGCACACAAATAAATATATTTTGTATTTAATTTTAATGAAAAAATGGCATCAACAAAGTTATAATGCATAATGATAAAATAAACTCAATGGACAATATTCCCGTGATGTCACAATAAATAGGAATTTTTATTCGCTTATAAAACACGTGGATAAGTATTTTACCGAAATTTAACTTGCAAATTAACAAATTCGGCTTTAAAACTGCGTGCTTTTAATATTTATTATTTCTCATTTATTCAACCACAGAGTTTAGAGAATAAACTCTGTGCTTTGCAACAGTAGGCGTTATCCGATTATGACGTCATTAGCAGAAGTAAAAGTTTAATTGAAAATTATGGTTAATTAATTAAATTTTCGAACAAACGAATGCATGATAACAAATCTGTGTCCAAATATCTTTCATTTAAAAAAAGAATGATGTAATTTGATGCAGTAGTTTGCTCTCACGGATTGGCGAAATAAATCGCTTAGCGTTTTTAAATATATAGATTTAATCAGTTATATAGAGCCTAACATGAAGACAATGCTATTTTCCACTAAAATAACAATATACGCAATTTTTAAGTGGGAGGGGCGGGTGGGGAAGTAAAATATTTAAATATTTTGTAGGAGCATTTTCTATTTTTAATGCAGTAATTTTAATGCTGTTCTGAAATCCAAACTAGCTACTTTATGACAAATCTTAGTTAATTTTTGTTCGTAAATAAATGTATCAAATTAGCAGGTTCTCTTATTAAAAAACTTTGTCGAAAGATGTTTTCCATTTTTCTGGTAAAGGCACAAGATCTTTCACAAAATACTCTCAAGTTGGACTTTTGAACTGAATTCTTGATGTGGCAGCACAATAAAGGAGAAAAACAGGTTGTCACGTGACACGAATCGCTTATAACTCGATAAGTAATTTATTTATCAAAAACTGGAAATTCATTTCGATTCCAAATCGCTTCCATAGTCAGCATACCAATTTTATGCCTTTGCATTTAAAAATTTCAGAAAATGTTTCAGAAAGGTTCGCGTTGAGCTGGTCATTTGAGAACCACCTTAATAATACTGATAACTTTTTAAAATGCATTTATTTCATTTTTAAAATTACAACAAGTCTTTTGTGACATAAAATAGCAGTATTTAATAAGGTTTAAATATTTTAGGCATCAATACATTTTCTGTGGCATGCAGAATCATTATTCACATAATCACATTTCCTGTTTTGAATTATGAGAGAAGTTCTAAAAAATCTTAAAACTATTCTCCTCAACTTCAAAAAACTGATATTACCAAAGCAATATTTTCGATTCTTCATTTCAAAGGTAGTTGAATATATATTTTTTACAGCAAACAATCAGTGATGTTTTTATCGGGAAAACTACAAATTACTCCTAAAATGAGTTTAGCGTTAAACATTTGCTAAACGATGCTAGCCCAGGCATTGAGCGATTTTTAGAGTTTGTCCTGCTGTTGTTCGAGTGCGC